>DF240260.1:0-129402 GCA_000507305.1 Breviolum minutum Mf 1.05b.01
GACCCTGAATGCATCCGGGGTAGTCCCACAGCTATATTCAACATGGGGGCTATACTGGGTTTCCACCCCCCCTTCGACCCCCCGAATTTTTTCGGCACCTTCACGGCCGATTCCATGCGCTTCGTCCGCCAAATCCGTCAACTTCTCCGACACGTGGAAGGAGCGTTCGGCGGCCGCCGAACTGGCGCTGATGTCGCTTCCTGGCTCGGCGCCCGGAGGCTAGTTATAAGTCAACTTATTAAAAACCCTCCCCTATCAATGGCCAACATAATATTTGGCAAGTTGCCACTTTGAAAAAAAAACGACATTTTTTATATACTTATAATAACCCTATATAATTACTTCTAACTGGTTGCGTAGTTGGGACCCATCTTGGGGGGTCCCAAGTTGACCCGGAAAAACAGCTCCCCCCCCGGTGGCTGCGCCTATCCGTTGCATCTCCACCGACACCAAGGACGCCCGCGTCAACGACACATCGCCGCCATCCGCCGGCAGGTGAACGTCACGCTCCACCGGGGACGCCATGGGCGGATCAGGTGGATGTCGTTACGTCATGGGTGACTTCCAAGTTGTTGGAAAGAAAACCTCGTGGCTCATCAATTGGGATCATGGTAACATTGAAATAATGGCCCATCAATTTGGGATGTTTGGTATTAAATAACACTTATTGTGTCAATGTAATTAGATTTGGACACTGTAAAAGCTTTCATGATCTTTCCAAGTCTTTTGTGCGATCATGAAGCAATGCTTGAAATTAGGACTTGTCATAGCAGCGCAAGGAAAGATCTCCAAACATCCCTAAGTATTTGGTTGGAGATCTGTTTTCGATACCAAACAACGAGACATATGCCGAATTATTATATATTATGTGTTTACATTCAGGCTGGAACCAAGGGTATCAAACTTCAATCAGCAAGATATGAGCAAGCTTGCCAAACAATCTTACTCTCTATTCCACTTTGGTAAACTGGTCAACTAAGACTATGTCCTTTCTATATAATAATCTAAAAATAAATATGTATATATATATGTATCATAGAGTAGTTGGATTTTTTTGGGTGTCTTGTTCTTGAGCATCTGTCTGGTAACAATTCTTCTACAGCAATCATCTCATACTTGAGGAAGGCCTGGGCAAAAAGACTATCCATTTCAGTCCATCAGTTTGGCTCTTAGAAGCTACGCAGCCGCAAAGAAGTTCATGTTGGCATGAATTCATAATTCCATGTGAGAAGCATCAACAAAACCAAAGCACATAGGTCAGGTGGGTGCTGGGGTTGATCCCCAATGAAAAATGAATCCAACTGACTAACCTTTAAGACTTTAAGTCAACACACAAGAGCACAAACACAGAGATTCGAGTTTCCTTTGGAGGGTTGAGGCCTTCCGGCAGGTGCTTAGTTGCTTCTTAGTTTTTTGCGAACCATTGTCTTTAAACCATTTCCAAACCCTTATCTTTCAGAATTCATTGGGTGGGTTAACCCCCCAACCCTGTAACAATCACCTTTTTCACTATTAGATTTTTGGTATGGGATCTGTATAAATCTTCATTTGCCACTGGAATCCTGGGTGGACGGTAGATCCAAAGAATTCATGGCACTATGGGTTTCATCCAGAACTTCCCAACTCTGCCTACAGCCACGGAGTTGAGGTGCTGAGCACCTCGGAGTGACAAAAAATGCAGCTTTTAACAATGGTAGAAATACCACATCTTCCACTATCAAGCCAAACACAAATTCCCAAGCTCTTTGAAACATATTAGCAACCTACACATTCACCTTTATTATGAACTCATTTTTGAAGTTGTATCTGGATTTTTGAAACTAAACTTGGCTTTGAAATATTCCAATGTGACTGTGTGTTGTTATTGCAAGCTTTCGATGCATGGCTCCTTTTCAAACCACGCAAACGATACGACTCTCGGGGCAGATGGGCCATCAAGGGTGGCCATCCGGCTTGAAGCAGAAGTGAAAACCATGGCAGCTTTCGCAGGATTTCTTCCCTCAAACGGTTCGCACCAAAAGACTTTGAATATAACTTTTAATCTCTTTTGTTTTTTTTCTAAAGGTGAAATGAATGAAGCTCAACATGGCTCAAGGAGGGATTTTGTTAGAAAATACTTACACAACGACCATGAAGCTTGAACCGCTTCAATGCGGTGTCCCAGAAGCCGACGACTCACTTTCCTTGACCTTCGCATACATCGCTCGACGAACATACCTGAGAGTCTTTTTTTTTGTCTAATGTTCTGAGATTGGTGACTTTTTGTTGCTATCTTGCTGTTGATCTTGATCAAATTCCCAGGGATTTTTTGGGAGAATGATTTTTTGCCGAGGAATTTGCCGTGATGAAACCGACCTTCTGGATTCTTCAAGTATTGGTGAATTGTTACCCTTCAATTGTTTAAACAACTTTTGAACACCTGAATTGTGTCAAAAGTTTTAGCCAAAATACACAGACAGCACAACATCGAAGATCAGCAAGAAAATGCCGGACAGGAAAGAGATAACGCCTGGTTCGAAGGTGGTCCAGTGGTCATGGTGATGCGAGCGATATCCAGTCAATCATGGCAAGGTGTGATACAAAGCACATTCCACCACCGATGTAAAAAGAACACTTTGGTGTACTACACTTTCTCAAACAAACGTGGGTAACCTCTGAGGACTATGAAACAGATGTTACAATTTAACAAACCCGTCACTCAATCTTCCAAAATCTTCCAAATCCTCCCAGGTGGTCAATTCATCTCCGCCTAGGAAGTAGGATAAAATCCTGGGCCATGTCTCAACCTTGGCCATAAGTCCAAAGTTATCCATCACAGGAAAGATGTAGAATCCTGCCTCAGTGGTTCCAAACAAATCCCATGTATGATTGGGCTGTTTGGCTCCTGAAACCGGCACCCGGAAAAGGTGGGGGAGTGTGGCTTAAAAAAAAACAGATCTAGATGACATGATAAGGGTTAAGTTATACATATTGAAATCGATATTTCATGATTTGGATGATTTATGATGATTTATGATGATCTGTGATGATTTATAATTCATAATGATTTACAATCCTCCAACCATTTCTAAATCACCAGTAGATTCTTCGTAGCTATCTTTGACGTCGCTATAACTTGACCAGATTCATCTCCGCATGCGTTTATGTATTGCACATATAAACATACATATTACATATCAATGTGTAGAATATATACATATATATCTGATTGTAGAGTCACGTTATATTCATCAAACATGTTGAAGAAAACCCATCGTTTACCGAATGTGTACCTGCCCATCGCCTACGGAGGTCCCACGCCAAGGAACTCCGATAAAGAAAACAGCTCTGCCCAATTGAAACTTCCTCAGGCGATGAGGGGCAATTCTGAAAAATATGGAATGGAGACGAGACTGCTTCAACCAAGGGGGGGCCTCCAATTTTTTTTTGGAGATCCCCCCCCCAGTTTTTTCGTAAATAAAGGATTAAAAAAAAACACATCTTCAACAGTTTCAACAGTTTTCGGAGATTTCCGTGACCATTTTTGGCTACATTTGACCACCTTGTGGATAGGTGAGAGGCCAAGGGACAAAATGCCGAGCCAGAGTTCTGCTCTCATCCACTGCGGCCAGTTTTCAAATCCATTGCGGAGGATTCCGCACCTGACTGGAATTGCCAAGGGATGATGGCCCCACTGTTGATGGTTCAGAAATCCGGCAATGACCAGTTGAGGTTGGTAGTTTATCCCATTATTCACAAGCTTTTATACAAGTGGTTAGCCGGATTTCTTCCATCAACAGTATCTCCAGTTCAATGGCCATCGATTTGGCAGTTTTTTCATTCTGCCAAAATTGGAATTGATACCCATCAATTGAAGGTAAGATGAAATCTGTGATGCCTTGCTTGGAGGACCAACAGCAAAATAAGCATTCAAACACATCAAACATATTCCTAGTCGGTGGTTTCAACCCCTTTGAACATATGAGTCAAATTGGATCATATTATATATAATATATCATTTTTTCAGGCAGGGGTGAAAACAAACATATTTGAAACCATCATCTCCCATCTCAGCTGCTCAGCAAGCAACTGTACTGTCGCCACCAATGCAGGGAGACTGAAGGCAATGAGATACACGCCCTGGCATTTTGTGTAGTGCAAGTAGGAAACCATGCTTTTTTTTTCCTTGACATAAGCGTTTTTTTATGCCAGGGACAACTTTACAATTTTGATACTGAAAATTATGGTTTGCAAAGGGTGGGTACCGTGTTTCGAATATGGCCATTTCAGAAGATAAATTTGATAAATCCATTCCAAATGACCCCCGCCTGCGTCGCCCAAAACATGCGATCCAATGCGCCGTGGTGCGTGTGCTCGGGCTTCATCGGGGTGCATAATAGCAGGGTTCCAATGACCATGAAGCCTCAGGAAAGGAAAACTGAATTTACACCCCCTGAAAACCAGCATAATCCCCCTTTAAAAGGGGACCATTTTAAAAGGACATTTAACATCTTCCAACCATCAAATTTTCAGGGGAGATGTTAGTTTCAAGAGGGTATATACTTTTTGGTAATCAAAGGTAGCAATGGAAGTCCATCATCTTCAAGTATGCATCTTTAAATGGTTGGATGTTCTATTGCAAAAATCCATCGTCATATTGGTTTATCAGAGGGTAAGGACTTAGGACAATAAGCAACTCCTCCAGAAGCTGGATACACTTGTCACCCTTCCTGCTCTCCCATAACTCCATTGACTGAATGGAGCTCTGTTTCTGAGGCTTGGACCTCCAATACACATAGCCATCACCACATTTGTCAACAAAATACCCTGGCATTCATAGATTCATGAATTCACCAAGACAGTAGCATTGTTACTATGTTAGTGCTGAAAAATCAAGCAATCAACAGTAACTTGTGCCACCTTCCATTGATCATTCTCACAACATTTACCGTTCACCGCGACATGATGAGAAACAAACATCTCCTGGGTGTGGCACCTTATCCACATAGGGTGCTGATTGCCGCCACGCTTCAGAAGCCTTCTGCTGATTTCGTCAAACAATGAAACCCATGAATAGTTTTGACGAATGTGGCTGGTCCAGTCTATCCCCCCGAAAACATTCAGAATATCCGAGCAAAACAAAAGGTATTTTTTTCCTGGAATAGTGCTTACCACCAAAGCTGTAAAAACTACGAACTGTTGGTGGATTCGAGTGACTTTGGCATTTACGGATGCGAAAAAAAGATGTACTATTGATGGAAATCCGGACATCATTCAGACTTCGGACATCATTCAGACTCAAGAAATCCGTGCAAGATTTTGCGGAAGATATCTTTATATCCACGAAACACTCAAACTCAACATAGTCAACATTTTGCTGAGGGCTGGGTACAAAGGGAAAGGGCCCTACTTTTGAATGAACATTCGCAAGAAATTTCAGACCTGCTTCACTTTTTTCCTGCGAGGAACCTCCAGGGCCTATGACTGTGATAGAAGTTGATGCAATGGCATCAAAACCCAGCACCCTTAGTATGCCTTTGTGGTGGTGGTGGTGAATCAGTAGGTACGAGCAGTTCTACTTCTGACTCCTTTGCCTTCAACCTGCTTCACCCACTCCATGGTCGCCTAATAAACTTTGATGATAAGATTGTGGTAGAAAACGATATCACAAGCGAATCCACATCTTTGAAAAGAAATATACATTGCTTTCTCAAACCCATCCCTCACCCCCCAAAAAACACCCAAACAATATGACCAAATCCATCAACGAGCAGAAAGCTTTCCATTTGTTGACACAAAAGACACTTTCATCCTACACTCCTGAAGTTTAACATAGCCCGTGAAAAATGGTGGTTGGAAGATTACTTTCCTATTGGGGCCCGGTCACTTTTCAGGGGCGAGCTGTTAAACATCGGGGGGGTTACCTTTCCAGGTCCAAGACAGCAGTGATTCACAACTCACAACTTCATCCCCTTCGCCTCATGCAAACCACGTTGACACGCTTCAGCTCCATGTTGCCAGTTGGCACGTGCCACCTGTGCACCACGAAACGAGAAGGAAGACCCGATCCAAGTAACACGGCGGCCAGCAACAAAAATCGTCCATGTTTAATAGGAGATAACAAATACATCATATACATCTTCAAATGGTCCCAAAATATCCTAAAACTTGCCCCCCACCAAGTCGAAACCTTGCGGAATCATTGGTTGAGCAGTTTTTTTTTTGAACTTCTTACTATCAACAGGCAAAAGGAAGTCCTAAAACGGTCAGAGCGACAAATGATGTCATTTTGGGGCGGATTTCTCCTACTTCGCCATCATCGTAGGGGTGAGATTTCACCTAAATGGATAGGTGATATCAAATATTATCAAACTGATTCAAACTGTGGTGAAAAACACGAGTGAAGATCAATAATGTCACTAAAGCTACAGAGTAGAAGCGTCCCCCGGAACTTTTACAAACACAAAATTCTTCCAGGACTTCAACAGCATCTCAAATGGCTTCAAATTAAAGACACTAACTGACCTCCACTTAAAACACCCTAACTTAACCCCCCCAAAAAAGAAACAAGCGATCTTCCTTGCGTTTTTTTTTTGTAACTTCCCTCCCCCACCTTTTTCTACCATTAACCTACCATCCCTACCGTCCAGTCCGCCTCGGTACCATGATGAAAGAACTCCGCCGAACTGTGTGCAATTTCAGCGCCCTTCTTTCGAATGGCCTCCATTCGTTGCGACCGATTTAAGGCAACAGTCATTGGGTAGGGGAAATGGCATGAAATGCCCATCTTTTGATTCATTTTGCTGATCACGATACACACCAGCCAGTATTAATGGGGTTTATTAATTGCTCTTTGATGGAAATGCATCAAGTCACCTCAGCCTTCTGCCCCACTGCATGCGCTGCTTCAGCGCCTCAACTGGAGGCTGGGAAATGAGGGGAATCTCGGAATGGATGTCTGTACGCACAGTTGGTGGTTGAACTAACCTATTTGAAAGATATGCAACTTAAAGGGGTAGAAATAGAACATGTTCGAAACCACCACCTAGTGAATGTCTCAGTTTGGAGGTGTCATGCTTGGACTGATTTAAGAATATCTAAGATCTCAGTACCACTTCGATCAACTTCAAATACACATCCTACCCAAAGAGGGGCGATACCCCAAAAACACACCGATCTTCAAGCACTCTACATCAATGTAAACATACAAATTCAAATAAGCATTGCCCAATTTCAAAAAATCTGAACCCATACCTTTCTAGATCGGCAAGAACAAACAAACCACTCCTACAACAATCCTACCCTCCAAGGAACTAAAATCTCCCACCTTGTGAAAAGCACCAAAGGGGAACGGGAAAAGGAAAATCATTGACTCAAAAGTGCTAGGCTGGGAGGGGATACTTAGATTTGTTTCAGATGCTTGGAAAAAGTAGAAACAAATTCCTCCAAATGGTGGTTCAATGGTGATTTGCCATGGTAGAAAGATGTACAAAGTAAAAAATAACCTTAAACAAATCCAAGAATATATATATATATATGTCTATATATGTTACTTCCAAGGAGGGTACACCCCGGAAGATTAACATGGAACCTGAGAATACACCCCTGGAAAAGGAAAATCATCTTCCAAACCATCATTTTCAGGTTCTATGTTAATCTTCCGGGGTGTATCTTTCTTTATCTCTCTCAACAAAAAATCCACCCCCCCCCCCCCCCACCTTGTTGCAATACCGATTGTCCTTGTGCACGTGTGGCTTCAGCAGCCTGGGCCACCGGTTGTACTAAGGAGGCACCATACTGTTTCATGTCCTCAACTGCTTCTTCCACCTGTCCAGGAGTCCAAGGTGGGGGTGAAAGTTGGAGAACGAGTTATTTTCTCGGGGTTTTCCGAAAGAAACAAACATTTGGGCAAAATGAAATGACCACAAAGAAAGATCCATTCAATACTTTGTTTCAGAAAGTGTTGGAAGATGTATTGTATTGTTGGAGGATATTTGACACTGGTTTTTACTGTCTACTCCCACCTCACTATATATAAAATACTCATAAAACCAAGTATCTGATAAGTTATATTTGAAAACAAAGCAAATTTCTCTGGATGCGTTGCATATGTGATAGCACATGCATCTCCATGCGGAACGCATGGAATTCTTGACTCGTTATGCCTGGGTCGTTCAAGTGTCAGTGCATAAGAATTTCCGCATCTTCATGATTTAGTTCTAGGTGCTGTAGAAGGAGTACACCGCTTCCTGATTACTTCCCGTACACAAAAGTACGTCACAACACACCTCAATTGGGCATAATCAATGAATGAACCAAAAGAAACAGTTGCCTAATCATTCCATGCATCCTTCCCTCATTCATCCTTTGAAAACATCACACACCCGAAAAAAACTCAGACACGATCCCCATGACAAGTACACCCAACACTATCATCATGATTATCACCATTATGATCCTCACCATCATGATTATCATTGTCAAGATCATGCCCAAGATCACGACCAGAACGACCACAAACCATTGAACATCGTCAAACAACATAAACACTGATCATCATCATTCGTCATTCATCGTTCATTATCAGTTATCAAACATGATGCATCATTCATCACCAGAACAATATCATCATCATCATCATCATCATCATCATCATCATCATCATCATCATCATCATCATCATCATCATCATCATCCGTAACCGCAAATCCAAAACGCCACCACCCTTCCGAAATCATCCAATGATAATTACATCAATCAACAGTGATTCCATCCTTTCTACACTCCTGTACACACATGAACATAACCCAATGAAACATCTGCCGATGTTTTTTTTTTCAGGGAAAACATGGAGATTTTTCCAACCAGCAAGGGTTACCTTTGAGGGTAAGATCCTCCTCCCCCCGAAAAAAAAAAATCGCCTCTGCACGGGACACCTTGATAGGCGTATCGTGACTCAACGCTGGATCCTTCCGGTGTTTTCTTTTTTTTCGACGAAAGTTGGAGCCGCTAACGAAAACGACGACTCGTTGGAGGGGTTGGTTGAAACAATTGGGAGTTGTTTTTTTTGTCCTTGGGGACATTTTTTTTGGAAAAGGGAACTTTAAAGGTTTTTCCACCAAACTGGGGGAAGATTAGGGATCCAAGGTTTCTTCGGACAGCGTTCCTTACTGTTATGTTAAAAACATACAGCTCACTTAGGTCCTCAGATCATCACCGAAACCCCGATTTTTTATTTCGCTGCGTCCTGTAGTAAGGGCTTGGCTGCTTCTGCGGTTTTTCCTGAAAGGGTGGTTGTGGCAACTCCCTTGTCGTTGACAGTTTTGTTTACAGGGAGCATCTCGGAAACACCGGAAGCGTATCACTTGAACGTGAAGCAATACTTCAATCCGACCTTCATCTTGACATTGGAAAAGGAACAGTCAAACTGGACCTGCTACTTCTCAAGCCCATTCATTCCTAACTAGGGCCTATAAATTTCAAGTTCAGGTGCTGCTTTCCAAACAATTTCCTACACATTTCAAAGTATTCTTCACATACTTTCACTATCTTTCACTATCTTTAACATTCAACTTTTATTGACTTCTTGACCCCCATTTTTCATCATTTCCCCTGAAAACCAACAGCTCTCCCCATGAACAAAATTATGTTTGCTTCAAATGGATGTTTCCAAAAAAATAGGGGTGGGCCCCCCATATCATTCCATTTTAATAGGGTTTTCCATTATTTTCACCATCCATTTTGGGTTTTTTCCCCCAATTTTTGGAAACACCCAAATGGACATGGTTACCAAAATGCTCCCTGAATTCAACATTCGGCACCTGAGTGGCTTGGAGCAGCACTGCCTTTTGCAGGCTCCTGGTGTTCCACCGGTAAACTCCCACACCATCAACCCAACCAAACCGAAGACACCAACGGGAAAAATAAGGCCACCAGCACGGTGAAGAAGACACCCCGAAAAAACATATCCAAACATAAAAGAAACACAACGCCCAACCGAAAGAAACCCGAAATCAACCATGAAATACTTCGAATGGTTTTTGGAACAACAATTCGTCGACCATGTGTGTCACAGCATTTTTTTTAAAGAAATTGATCGAGATTGCATAACCAAGGCTAGTTTTCACATGTCACGGCATTGGAAAAAAACACATGTCCCAACAGAATAGGGAAAATTGTGCAAATAAACCCAAGTGCTGATTGTTTTTAGGCTATTGAATTGAATCTCCCTGGAGATCATTACCTCACATTGCTTCAAAGTGGTTGTTTACAGTGGGACTAATTACACTCCTCAAGTTTAACGAATGGAACCTCAAAATGATGGTTTCCAAGTTCGGAATATTCGGTGAAACCATGTGAAACCTTGGGAATGCCGTGTATCCCCCCCACAACGTTCACGAATCAACGATGGTGGAACCACCGTTCTGGATCACAAACGAACTCCTTCACCTTGGGGACTTCTGCCGGTGGTTTGTGACCTTGGAATGTAGTGACTCGAACCTGGTAACCCTGATATACCCTGATGAGATGTAATCATACAGAGATGTTGATACTGTTGATGGTTCAGAAATCCGTCCAACTAACCAGTTGAGGTTGGTTCAGTAGTTGTGTACAGGTTTTTTACATCACAGGCGGTTAGCCGGATTTCTTCCACCAACAGTATTCATCCAAATACCATGACAAAAAAATCAAGTTGAAGATAATGAACAACCTGGTCATCTTGATTTTTTTGCTGAAGAAAAACACGTTGGATCCATCAATGATTATGTCTTTTTTCTTGGATGGGTGCAAGGCTGCCTGTCCAAGGACACAAAATCCATCTCCCTGAAGCTTCGAATTCTTCGAAGCTCAGCTTTGACAATTTTCATAGGGTTGATGCTTCAGAAATCAACAGGCAAAATGGCAAACTACATGAAATGTGTGTAACATCATCCAAACACAACAAAAACTAACATCATCTACCATCAACCTTGGTGCTTGGATGGCAACATTGCAACTTGCTTCGTTCGTTAACATTACCCTTTCCTCCCATAATCATGGTTAAGTGGAAAGTTGGTGTATCTCCAATATTCGTTTCCTTTGATTTTGGATAGTTTTCCACTGAACCATGACTATGGGTTTATTGAGTCTTCGCTGGGGAACCGCTACTTGCAGCATCTGCCTCTTTCGCTCCAGTCCTTGGCAAACATCCCCCCCGTTGCTCCCCGATTTCCCACCAACGGCCTCAAGGGGTACCGCAACGTTTCAAAAACGGAGCGCACATGAAGTGGCATGGAAATTTACATACACACACGCACACTGGAAGCAATCTGGTATAGAACTAGGTACAACTTAAATATACTATTACATCCTTTTCCATTTTGGGAACTCGTTTATAATTGTACACCCCGGAAAACATGACAATGGAATAAAACAACTATTTGAGTCGATGTATCTCTTATTAAAGATGGTGATTTTCCATTGTCATATTGGCTTTCGGGAGTGTATACTTCCAACAAACAAAATCCTTCCGAGCTTCGACGCAGCCTTCACTTCCGGTGTTTTTTTTGCCTGATCAGGCTGGGGAGACCCTCAGCACCTTCGATCCATTTAGAAGTTGATAAAGTTTAGGACCATAGGACATCTCAGTTCATTTTTAAATGGCAAATGATTGGAATTGATGAAAACAATTCAGAGATGATTTCGAAATCAACACATTGAAAACCCATTTTCCTAGATCCGCCAAAAGGAAAGCATTGACATGGGTCCCGGCCTCGACTGGGGCATCATCACCTTCATAGTTGCTTGGAGTTTTTTTTCCCGTTTTTTTCCCATTGGGGAAAGAAACGCACAGAAAACCACTAAGAAGACTTTGCGATTTCGCCACGGTTAGAGAAAATTTCTTAGGATTTTCTGTCAACTCGTTGTTTCACACATTTGAAAATCTGTTCCAACTTCATTACTCCAACAAAAAAACCTTCCTGTAAGAAACTGCGGAACCTTAGGACCGGTACATAAACTAAACATTTTACTGTAACTGGTCACTTAGGTGGGAGAAATCTCCCTGTGTCCCTGCAACCTGTCAGTTTCTCGCTGCCTGTATGCACCTCTTTCTTGGCTTCAGGCCTTAGAGCTGCAACTCCAACAACATCCGGCCGTGGTTTCTTTCAAAAAACACCATGGCTTTTTAATCCATGCATTTGGATGTTTCCCGAAAATAGTGGGTTTTCCCCCCAAATATCATCCCATTTTAATAGGGTTTTCCATTATTTTCACCATCCATTTTGGGGTACCCCTATTTTTGGAAACACCCATTTGGAATCCTTCAAAAACAAAGAGATACTTTTACTTCGTTACAGCACCATCCTAGGATTTCAGGTCATTCTGGAAAGGACTCATAGTATTTCCCCAATATTGTTCCACTACAATTGGTACACTTGTTGTTGCTCTAGGTTGTGACAGAATCCTTTTGGATTCATTGGATTCATCCAAAAACAAAAACTTGTTCATGGTCACAAATCACAAAGATTCAGTAAATTCGGACAATCTTAATGATCATCTACTGACAAACTTTCAAGATGAGAATTCACATACCAAATGAATCAACATGTCTCAGAATTAGGTCCCCCCCAAAACTTATTGGTCTACTACAACCCGAGTAGAAAAACCATTTGTGGTTGATGAAGGGGCCTCCCTTATTTTGAGGCATCTTGTTGATGAAAGAAATCCTTCGAGCACCAGTTAAGGTTGGCAGTGAATATCCCAGTATTTACATCGGGCTTCAAAAATAAGCAAATAAAAAATGAATGAAACAATACATCTATCATTATGATTGTATGTAAATACAAAAGTTATACTATACTATATTATATGACTCTATCTGATTATACAGGCTTATAAAAACAATAGCTCATCAAAAACAGTTCCATTTCTCTTCACCGAAGCGCTGTGTTTTGGGAGACACTTCGCTTTCCACTTTCTTCTCCGCCTGGAGAGTTTTATGGAAGTCTATTTTTTTGCCAGAGAAGACATGCCCCTTGGTGACTATATGAATGAACAACCTTGAAGAATTTTCAATGATTCCGGGTGAATGGAATCATATCCTTACCTTGCCGGCAGTCCAATCCGCCTAACCTAAGTTCATAGATGTCATAGATAGTCACTTGATCCCATTGGTTTTTGTAGTCCCAGGTGGTTGGCTGGATTTCAGCCATGAACTCTGTCTTGCGCATCTTACCTTTCAAATTGGTTTTGGGGCATCATAAGGTTCACACTGAATGGACATGTGCCCAGATTGATCACACGGATTCACATATCCTCTCTGGGAGAAAGCCTGAAAATTGCCATGGAACTTTCCAACTTATACCATTCGGGCTGGTTCATCACGGTTTCGGTCAAACCGGATGATGGATGAGCCCAAAAACCTATGGGAAGGTTGTCATTCCAGTTTGATACCACGGGATCTTATATCAAGAGAAAAAAACATCCGTAGAGTCCCTGGTGATTCAAGTTCATGGTAGATATGATCCGGAAGTCAAAAATCTGCGTATCTTGTTGATACTTTGAACTCTGTGACACCCAACAGTATGAAACATGAGGGTTGTAAGTATCACTGATGGGTATTGACGTCTAGAGCAAGATTCAAATCACCCTTCCTCAGAGAAAAGAAATCCACCAAAATAAGTCTACCTAAAGTCTCATAAGACTAGCCTCTCATCCACCAGAATTTAGGGTGATCCCCGTCCTAGCAACAGGACCTGCAGATCATCCGCTTCCCCAGAATCAATTTCACCCCCAGACTCAATCTGTGCCAACATTCACATGCTTCTACCATCCCTAAAACTAACAGTTCGCCCCTGAAAAATAGGCCGGGACCCAAAAGGAAACAATCGTCTTCCAACCATCATTTTTCAGGGGCGAGCTGTCATGTTAGTTTCGACAAGTGTACTTTTTTGAACGGAAGCATATATACAAAAATAACAACTTTCTTCCAGCTCAGTGATTCAACACGACTCTTTCCACACGCCTCGACGGTGTCACCTGCAAAGAAATCCCACCGTTTACATGGATGGAAAGGTGGCATCCTGTTGATGATCCTGTTGATGTTGGGTGTAAATCCTGTACCACAAACAAAAATTCACCCCCAAAAAAGGGGATGTATCAATGAAAAAAGTCTCCACAAAAAGAATGTGAGACAATAAATGACAATAACATGTTCGGATTGGCCAGTTGATTTGGTTTAAAAAACACTTGGAAAGCAAGGGTTCGAATGATGATTGTTTCCTTTTTGTGGCAGCTTCATGGCCATGTACAGTTTCATGGTAATGTCACGGAGTGTTCACAGGGTGCAAGTAGATGGTGCCTGCCTCTCCAAAAAGCTTGGTGTATGACTCTATGACATCACTCGAAAAAAACTGCCAGTTGAGAATTGAAGCCATCTGTTTTCATTTTGGTACAAACATCTGCAGAGTAGGTGGCATTTTCATTCATGTTCGTATATACTTCTGAAGAGATGGCACCCCGTTCCTATTTGTTGAAGTGGACCAGCAACTCAAGGGCAACGACCCCAATCGCTCCTTAACTCCCCAACTCGGCTTCATAATTCTCAAACCTGAAATTGAGCACACAAGTTCTTGGGAGAGATTCAGCCCCTTGTAATTTAAAAAAAAACACCACCATCAAATGGAAAGCCCCATCCATCGTCGTCTTTCAAAGTTGTCAGTTCGCTTTCTTCGTTGTCGTTGTTCGCTATTAAAGACAGCTATCCTCCCCAAAAAACAGCTGGTGCGAAACTTGCCGGTAGCCTTCACTGGAGTGCACCCCTTTGTCGGCTTTGTCGCTTGTCCTGAAGCCGGCTTTGTGACGACGGTCATGGGGGGATGGTGAAGCAAAACGGGTTGCTTAGTGAAGATGTCAACTGAGGAGATGGACAATCCAAACAAAAAAAAAGCAACTCTTTTGCTTCTGATTTGATGTGAGGACTTGAATCTGATGGTCTTTTTACATTGTTGTTGGAAGAAACGGACTATTTGGATGACGGTTAGGTGTGGTGATTTTTCCATCTTCCACATGTTGGATCCATCAAACTTTGTTTTGCGAACCTGAGAACCAAATTTCAGGAGAATCCAAGATTGGCACAAACAATTGTTTTTAAGCATATTATCTTCAAGTCAGTTTCAGAGTATTCCAAAAATACTTGGCTTCAAGAGATCACAGGAAAGAGGATTAAAGAGGCCTATATAGAGTTTGCGTACAAGGGCTTGACGTGTACACCATCTCTTCAACACAATGCTGTGAAGGGCGTCAACATTTGTCCTGCCTACTCAAATTTACACCAAGACAGCATCAAACATATCTGAATCTGTAAAAGAAATACCAATTTTGGAAAACCTTACAATAAAACTTCAATTACTGGAAGGGATCAACTATGCACCCTTGCGCTGTTTCACATCTTTTTTTGTGAACCTCCTATGAAAGCCATCATGCTACCCCAACTCATCACCAAGCTTCTCGGGCGTTTCAGCTTTCTCGGTAGCTTTGTCTACCTACCGCATGCGGCACCGTGACGCGGTGAGTTGGAAGCTGATTCTCAGTGTCTGGAATTTCTTCAAATAGTTGGATGTGGTATACTTACTTTGACAACTCCTCTATGATCAACCACACGAAATCTTATTATTAAACAATGTGCCGTCAATTTCAAGAATCTCATGATGATTTTTGTTGTATCATTGCTTCAAAAAGTGACCACAATTTCGGTTACTTTTCCTCTGTTCTTCTGTCTTCAAACCTGTTGTCATTTTGACCTGCCCACGAAATGAAGCCACCTTCCATTTGCGTAGTTTGCCAGCTATGTAGCCAGCTAATCTTGCAACAAGAAAACCGTATGACCCCTGGGTTCAAACAGCAAGAACATCGTTGTTGTTCCTATTTCAATCTGACCTTTTGTTTGTCTGACAGAAAACAGAGCTCCCATCGAAAGACACTGAGACACCATAAGAACGTGCTCAACAGTAGCCTCAGAAAAGCTTGACACACATGTCCATTTCTATTGGTTGCAATGGAAGACTTAGATATGTTTATAACATATGGTATAGCTAGCTAGACCCCCTTTCCAATCTTAGACTTCCACGTTTGGATGAAAATCTGACATTAAGCCACCAGAAGCAAAAACTCTCCCAAGCGTAACATCCTGGAAATCATCAACGAACTACTACCCCCCTGAAACTTAACATATCCACCCAAAAAGGGACCATTTCAAAAGAACATGTCATCTTCCAACCATCGATTTTCAGGGGATATGTTAGTTGTTCGGGGGAGTATCCCTCCCTAACCAAGCAGAGTGATGACCTCTTTTGACGATGAAGCTTCTGGAGCTCCAGCACTTTCATCAGCACCTGAAACCGAAGAAACTTCCGGGAGTTTCTCATCGTTTTTTAAGGGGAAGGCAGATACGTAGCATCGGATTTGGTGTATTTATTACAAAAAATCATGGTAAGAAATTTAGTGAATGCTCAATTTCTTGGACATGACGTTACAAGGATTTGACTCACATATTGCAAAGCCATCATCGATTCATAGATCGTGAATCGATGTCTTCTCGATCATTCTCTCCACACCTCCAGGGCGAGGATGGTCAGGGCTCTCTGCTTTTTCAACACTCCTTAGTTGAAGCCAAATTTAAACAAACTGGCAAATGAAGGGAATTACTTCCCTCACGATCTAAAGACTCAAAGAAAATGAACTGGAAAGTAGACCCAAGTTTGATAGCAGGGCTAGCACATGCTAAAAAATTATTGTGGTCTCAAACTAAGATAAACTGAGTACACCCGTGAAGATTCACGATTTGAACCTGAAAATGATGTATATATATATATACATATTGTTTGGTTTAGATACTTTGTCCTTTCAAAAATGGGTGTATTCTCAGGTTTTTTTCAGCCGTTAAATCCCACAGGATTGGACAAAAACATCATCTAAACGACCTGGCCGTTAAACACCCAAACGAACATCCCAACGCCCAAGGTTCGGTGGATGCATCCCTTCCTCTGCTTTTTCCAGGGCCTTTGGTTTGGTTTGGTTTGTAACATGTGTGGTGAACATTTTTTGTATATGTTTAGTATCAATTCAGCTTCCAGGTTTCCCAATCGAATTCCATGGGGTTTTCGTTTTCGGCCGGCCGAAAAACATTGATTTCTTCATTGGAAGCGGGGTCCTCCATGGTCCATCCCAAAAGCGATCATATTGCTGTAACTTCACAGGAAACGAATTGCACAGAGCGTGAAACTGAAATTCTCAGGATGATATAGGTTCTCACAGTTCTGTCAATTCGCCTCTGAAAGTGCTTTAAATATATCATATAATACAGGAGTCAATAAATATCATCATATGTTATTTGAATAACATCTTCCTTTAAAATCTATCCACAGTGAACAAACAGAGTTTTTGTTCGCCACACGTATCGACGGAGTTTTTCTTGAACAGTTGGCCTCCACGTTGTCAGCTTCTTCTGTCATCATGGCTGCAAAGGGATCGATGGGAAAAAACGCATTCAGCACTCCACAGGTCTTTTGGATATCTTGACTTAAAAGGCTATATATATATACAAAATATATGGGAATGAATGTCTTGGTGAATATCATGATACATTTTGCATGTTTAGACATCACTCATTCATGGCAGTTGGCTAAGAAATGCCTATATGTGCATCAAACAAAATTGATTTTGAGATGGTGTGCTTGTTCACTGGTTCATTTTCCTACTTCATCTCTTGAATTTGCTCCTTGCGCTCCATGGTGGCCGATTTTGTCTTCGATTTTTCAAACGCTGCAGGGACGCCAAAATGGGTCACCTTGTTACAGCACCGATCTTCCCACGCACATCTTTTGACCCGCAATGAGAAAGCATTAAACAAACTGAAATGAAGACAACACAACACATAGATGTGAAAAACATGCCTCTTAGGCAACAATCTATGGACCTTTGAAGAGGATATTCCCCAAACTTGGATATCATCAGTTTTCATGAAAACATTATGGACCATGTTTTCGGGGACCTGAGTTCACAAACAATCTATCACACATTTTGGGGGACGTTTCCTATAACTTAACCCATGGATTCGTGGAGTTTGGAAGATTCCCCAAAGTGTAGGATATCATCAGACTCAACTGGCTCGACAAATAGGTCTTTCCAAAAGGAAAGGAGTTTCCCTGGTCCAACCCCCCCACTTTTGTTGGGTGCTAAGCTGCTAAGTGTTAGTTTCAGGGAGGGAAAAAAAGCTGCGAGTTTCTGAAGATCCAACCCAACCCATTTTTCTCCAAGTTGGGGCCATCTGCAACTTTGAGACCCATCGGTCATGAATCATGCCTGAGCGTTTCGCAGGGGCGCAGGAAACCGGACTAATCGACTCATCCATTTATCTACATCCCAAATGTTCGAAAACATGGATTTTGACCTGCTTTAGATCAATTTGACCCTCCTGACGAAGTTTTTTTGGTACCAAAATTGTGAGTGACACCCATATCTCTGATAAGTCTGAGCGACAAAAGAACCCTGCTTGTAAAGGAGCGAGCTTTTCCATCGATGCATATCCGCTGTTTCAAACGCAGGTCAACTCGCTACTTTGTGGTGGAAAACTGTTTGGGGCTTCGCTTTGGAAGCTCGGCACAAGAATCACAACCCCGCAACTGGCGCGAATTCTGCGCTTGGAAAAAGTTGAGATGTAAATCCAGGCAGGATTCTGTGAATCAAAACAAAAAAACACAACAAACCATACCTGCAGCTCTCGTGCCATTCGAGAACTGTTTAGAGTCAGAACAGTCAATGAAGCGCCGGTGCTTTCAAGCAGAGAGAACAAAAGACAAGAGACACGAACGAATTCAGTGACATGAATGAACTGGCTGGAAATCAAACATGTCCTGTTACCAACAATTGAAAGCACCCACTTAACATTGACTTTCGTTTCCGGAGGCCTGTAGCTAGTTGCCACCAAACATGCTGCTAGATTCCACTGTCTCAATCGGCACTGCAATGGGTTGGTCATGCTGCAAGGCTACAGTCCTGTTCTACCGTAGGCTTGCCAGTACACACCAACAATGCAATGCTGCAAAAAACAACTAGAATAAATAGGACCTTCCATGAACAATCTGAAATGATAAATGATTGATTCTTGGAAAATGCATAAAATCATATACAAAAATCATCTATCGTCTATCATCTTCATTGTTTAGGCATTGCTTTTTCAGCATTCTTCTCAAACTCGCCATCAACTACGACGGCCCTTCCGTGACCCTTCAGGGTTCCGTCCATTCCGGCGCGACCGTTCTGGCCCCGTGAAGCGTCCGCCGGCGCCGGCCAAGCGTCCAGCTTTGCCCACCAGGGAAGCAACGCCACAGGAGGCCAAACCGACGTTCGCTGCCGTGGCCGCATGATATCCTACACCTTAGGCCAAGGCCACAGCGGAAATTTTTTGTGGCCCAAAATCTGGGAAGAAACAACTTGGTCGGTAGGTGTGGAATGCTATCTGTAGGGATTTTCATTTACTCTTGTTCAAACGGCTTTCAGGAAATTATTGTCTTTCGAAAATGGCATATCCACAAGTCTTTCCACAAGAATAAGTCACGACAGTTGACAGAGAAGACCCCCTTTCTGTTTCTCTTCGTCCAAAAAATCAATCATGCATCAAAGATTAGCACCTACAGGTTTGAACCACTCCAAAACTCTGAGGAATCGTACGAAAACTCTGCTTCCTCAGGGCATGAAACGCCAAGTCAATGTTCAAGATTTGGGGGTAGGAAGAGTCGATTAGGCCCGAAGTTCTACAAGACCGGCATCACCTTCCGAGCATGAAATTATAGAAATATTGAAATACACCCTTCCTCCCATAATCATGGTTCAGTGGAAAATGGGTGTATCTCCAATATGAGTTTCCTTTCGTTTAGGGGCCCAATTTTCCACTGAACCATGATTATGGAAGAAAGGGTAGTTTGATATTCCGGAGTTGCTTGCCCCAACAGGGTCTAGAGGGTCCTACGAAGCACCCTATGTGCCACAAGCACTATCACTTCTGTATACTTCTGTTATCTCTATGTAAACCGAGTTTCTAGCATTCGGTATGACATACTTTTAATGCTGTCAAATCAACTGGGCATTTGAAACAACATGCCTGAAAATGCAGTCAACCTCAGGAAAGCAAACAAAGAGCCACCCTGATCGCATCGAAAGCATCGGATCTTGCTATTACAATCAACATTCAGAAAACACTATAAGATAAGAATGTGCGTTTTAATCTCTGTACATATTTGCAGACATAGCTTGAACCCAGGGGTGCAATCACTCCAAGCGTTGCTTGCCAAGGATCTTGGTCTTATGATGAAACATCTGCATTGCAACGTACCTCCCAGCGATTGCCATCTTCACAGGCGGAAAACAGAGAGGTCGAAACGGAAAAGGATCTACAGCACGAGATCAAGTAGAGAAAACAACACACATTCTCAAATTATAAGCATCATCATATATAATTGTCTTGCCAGTAGATTCATCATCTGATAAAATAGCAAACACAGTACATATATCTGAAAAATATGCAGACACATATTTGATCTGTAAATATATATATATATATACGGGTGTTTCCAAAAATAGGGGTACCCCAAAATGGATGGTTTATAATAGAAAACCCTATTAAAATGGAATTATATGGGGGTACCCCTATTTTTTGGGAAACACCCATATAGACACATCATCATTATATCTCCATGAGGCTGACAATGCCTAGAGACCTCTGAGCATCCTTACCCTGCAGGCCAACCACCCAAAGCAGCTGTGCCCTGTAAGGTTTTCTCCGGCACGCGCCAACCACCATGTTTGGCCTAGCCCAGAAGGAATGGACTGTTGATGATTTCAGCTTTCAATATGTTCACATTGTAAATCATAGACCAAAATCATGGACACAATTTGATTGATGAATTGCTAGAATGATATGGAAGGTAGTGTGTAGCTATTAGTTACCTGAAATTTATGATATATGTACAGTAGTAAGAATGACCAGGAGACGTACGCAAAGCAAATACAGAAAACAAACAAACAGGCCAAGACTAAAGCAGGAAGCATGGAAAGGCATTTTCAGAAAACTCTGACTGACAAAAAAAATACAGCAACACCAAACAGCTCTTTCCACTCTCTAGACGCTTGGAAAGGTGAGTTCAAGAAATCCTTATTTTCCTGCGTTTTGCTTGGGGATTTTGAAAAAAAAATGGCGCCTGGTGCTTGTCATACCAAAAGAGGGCCACGGTGGCCACGTTCACCAGAAAGAACGAACCCTGAGAGGCAATCGTTGTGAACAAGTTGAAGGTGGCAACTGGTCAGTTATGGAAAATTCCCAAGGAGCCGTGGTAATGCTCTCTAATGTTCGGATGTTTTCTAGTGAGTCACATCGCAAGTCACATAAGTTCCTCACTGTCACAGGAAGGTACAAAGAACCATCATATAATGATTCAGGGCACTGCGGGGAGTGTTCACCGGCGGTATTCCAAATTCATTGTATGTCATGTGCCAGGACTCTGGGAAGTAATTTTGCATTCCATGACATAATATTCACATATCTACATTTGTATCTATATGTAGATTGATACATATGATATCATATGATGTTGTAACCATGGCGAAATCATGCTATATATTCCACCCATGACTTTCAGGGTTTGTATTGTGCATAATTCTAGCAGGAGGACCCACAATGATGAAGTCCATACACAGATCTGCAAGATTCTGCAAGAAACACGGAGAAAACAACCAGGCGATGATCGTCCCCGACTGGAATCCATCAGATTAAAATTCCGCAACGGGAACAAACCTGATCAACAAAATAACAGTCTGCAAAACGAATTGCAGAAGAATGTTTTGATCAATCCAATTGTTGCAGCATTGTGTCCAACAGTACGTCTGCTTTGCAGTGTGCTCTGTTTGGACGTATCAGTGAAAAATGTGTGTTGGAAGATTGAGATTAGGGTACAATAGGAGATTGCTATAACATCATACTACAGTAGCCTATGAAAATCAATGGTATCTCTACCGGCCACAGGTGGCTGAGTTCCCCCAACAATAAGACCAACAATCCCATGCTGTCGCCATCTATTTGCCAAGGATGACAGCGACGACACCGAGTTGGCTGCAAGCATTGCAAAAAAAAACGGTCAAGTTCGGATCATTCTGGTTTACTTGGATAACCTTGGAGAAGCTCTGAAAATTTTACCTTCTGAGATGTGTCGTTGTGTGTGTGTGTGTGTGTGTCATTATGTCTCATTTAGATGGTGCCCAAGCTCTGCAACCCTTCCAAAACTTAAGTATCAAGATTTTCTTGCAAAACAATATCTTCCAAAAACTGTTGTCATGTGCCAACAAAAACTCGAGTGCTTCTTAAACCTTCACAATTTCAGCGATCTTGAGAGCCGCAACAGACTTCTGGACCAACGACACGGTCACAACAAAAACGCCGTTGGATCAGTGGCCCCTCAAACCGTTGGAGTTTGAGCAGTTGGTACCACATGGCTGAAGAGGTAGATGATGGTAGAAACATCATTCAGAAACATGTATCTAAAAGATATGCAAATGAGATACACATGATGTTTGGGTGAATTATACTCTTCACCAATCTCCATTTATATGTTTCCTTTTGTTTATGGCATCTTCCCCAACTCAGTCACAGCACACAACTCAAATCTTCATGAATCTTCACTATTCCAAAGGATGCTTTTTTTCAGGCCTTGAAACAAGAGTATTTCCCCTACCCAAATCATGATAGCTACTCCCCTATATATTTACATATACACACATATATATATATATTCAACTACTGGCGTTTATAAACGCTTGGTCTGCAGATTGTACCGACTTGAAGAGATAATGATATAAATATATACCCCAAAGGACTTGAGGTAAACCATTGCGTAAACTGCCATTTAACTGCATAGTTTATCATATCACTTGGGAGTATCCAACCTATGGTCAATTTGTTGTGGCCCACTATTTGTGGACAACCCCCATGCAACAATCCCCAAACACTCATCTTGGACAAGTGGCACTGGTACCCGGAAAGCCGCTCTCGCGGCCGAGTCGCCATGTCGGACCCCATGTCGCTGCGCAGTCAAATGGCCACACAAATGGCGTGAGTTGATGTGTTGAACTTGTTTCAAACAAGGCAAATAGGGAATCTTCTTCCACAAAAGGATGAATATCACAGATGACGGAAGCCACCCAAAGAGGTCGTCTCTGCTCAAAGGAGGAATATTTTGGATCATTTCGTCGATGAACCAACAATGGACGTCTTGGAGACTTGGGATTACTACTTTCATCTGTTGTGTTTGGTTGGAAATTTCGCATCAAACCCAGCTCCAAATTCCTCCCTTCCAACTTCCAACTATCATTCCCTCCCTTTCTCGTGGCTTTCTTTTCTTCTGTCAAAGACGTGTGAGCACAACGGTGCCATCCTGCGATGGAAGGCAAAGTCTCATCCACCAGTCGTGCTATGCAAAGTGAAATCTAAGTATGTACTTCGTGATCAGAACAAGAATGACCACCAGCAGCTGCACAACCATCAAAAACACCATCACCATCACCATCACCATCACCATCATCATCATCATCATCATCATCATCATCATCTTCCTCCTCCTCATCATCTTCACAAACATGACGTCTCCATGATGTCTCCTGTCCACCCGTGACCAAGTGTCGTTCTGACAACAGCGCGGCACAGCTCAAAGCTTTGGAGCCCAAACCGACGCTGGTGGCCACCTTCGATGCTGGCGCGTTCGACACAAAAGCTGCTTGGATTTTCCGTTTCGGTGTCCTTAAAACATGCGGACAGGGATGGTACCCCAAAAAGTGGATCTATAGTCCGTCAAAAAATGTAGTTACTAATTATTTGAATACAAATTACCATCAACTTTTTGGTTGTTTGTCAAGGGTAAGAGCAAATTGAGAGAATCTTAGTAGCTATCAACTCAGAAATTACAACAGATTCATGTAGGTTCACCAAATATCTGATCGCTTGCATATCCATAATCTACCAGGCAGAACTCCTTTTACAAGTTCCCTACGCAAATTCATCGCATAGTTTGGGGGATCCTTTCAGATATCTTCATTTTCCAATGCAGCTGGAAGTTGGATCGTCCAAAAACAATACTGTTACTATTGATATTTCTATATATTCAATGATTCGTCCTGGCCAAAACCATCTACTTGCCCCAAATTTTCATCCAGAATCATCTTGACCCAGAATAGATCAAACTGGACAATGGAAATATGAAAGACTTGGCTTGAAAAGGCACTGGAAAATTATGGAAGCTCTAAGCTCTATGAAGCTACTACCAAACCTCTTTCTACATCGATGATTTCTTCATTCCACAGAACCATCTATTTCTATGACCTCCAACCTCCACAATTTTCGTGATGTTCTGCTCACTTATGGCACCAATGCCCTCCAACACCCCTCCAGCGGCTGAATGGATTCCCATCTTGGATTAGCAACTCCTCTTCCATGATGAAGTGCTGGAATGGTGTCCAGCAACTCTAAATCTCGGATGTCGGGAAACAAACCGTTTTTGCGGGATAGGGGACGAGATCTATTTGCCCCAAACATATCGAATCTTACACAGTACTTGAGGTACTGTGTATATAATCTCAGTGATGAATGCATGGTTTCTTCACTAATATGTTCAACTGGTGATGGGAACAATATTCTAAACAAATGAATCATCAATGTTTGCAAGCCCTTCAGAAGCCATCGGGCCATCTTGAGGCTTTGTGATGGAAGTCACCCAAATGGGTTGCCGAAATGGGGGTGATGTTTTACCACCATTATTCATCAGAATTCTCTTGATGTTTCAAGAAGAAACAACGAAAAACACCTAACCCAGGTGGCTTCAACCCATTTGAAAAATATGCTGGCCAAAATGGATTATTTTCCCAGGTAGGCAAAATGGAAAGTATTCGAAACCACTATCTAGATGATGGGTCATAGATGTTTTTACATTTCTCAGAATACTCCACAAGGCATCCCCATAGGAAGCTAGTTTGAGAAAATACACAGCGTTTTGTGCTGCTGAAACGAAGTAACCGCTAAAAACAACATACAACATACACACCCCCCAAAANACATGGTCATCCCATTTTCAGGTTCCAGCTGATCCTTTTCGGAGGAGTACGGTACTCATCAAGGCCGCGAACCTCCGATTGCCAAGCCACGTTTGAGACTCCAGATTTTCAATTCTGCAGCATCGCTCAGTGTTGCCACCTGTCCTGTCCTGATTTTTTTTTTCGGGAAAAGTAGAAAGGTAAAAAATATAGTTGGAAAACCCAAGGCTCTGACTCATTCGTCTTCGTCATCATCATCATCATCATCATCATCATCATCGAATGCCAAAACCAACTATACAATTTTTGAGTTTCGGATAATCATCGGAGACGGTGGATTGGTGCCTTGACCGTCCTTACAAATGTCCAAGACTTCTCGGCTTCATATTGTCTTTCCCGATAACATTTTTGGAGCAAGCGTGTTTGGCCGAGCTACATTTGGTCAACAGGAACTTAAAATACTCCAATCAACTCACGTCTAACGTCCAACGTAAAAACCATATCCCAAAACAAATCCCAAACAGCCAAGAAGCGATTCCATGACGAAGCAATATCTCACTGGATCACTGTGAGCCTGCTACACATGACTGTGACTAGCTCTTTTTTCATCAACTATCCAGAGATGAGAAGGAACCTTCAATTCACGTCAATGGAATGACGGAATCGCAGTTGATTGAAGAGACGTTTAAAAGATGGCTATTATATGGATGTTTCCGAAAATAGTGGTACCCCCAAATCATCCATTTTAATAGGGTTTTCCATGAAATAAACCATCCATTTTGGGGTACCCTTATTTTAGGAAACACCCATATATCTATGTGGAGCAATCAAGTTGTTGAAAACACACATGTTGGCAATCCTAGCAAGTTCATACACACAATCTTTGGAGGCTTTCCTTCCACTAACTACTCTTAAAAGTTCCAGGGAAAGTAGAAAGTTGCCATGCTTTGTGTTTATCCAAATATCTCATATTGTTATGCTGCACGAAAGTGACGTAAAATGATGGACGAAATTACAGCATGCATATGCCAATTACCTGAAATTACAGTCACCCATCCGCTCACGTGGCGTCAGTGAAACTTGTGGTGGAGACTGCTTCTTTCATCATGGACTTCCAAAAGCTCCCAAAAAAGTTGACGAACCAAAGTCCAACTTCAAGTTTTCATGGCAAATCATCAAGTCACCGATGATGATGCTCAATGAAAAAATGTTCACCCTCAACATCAATGCTTCTTTGTTTTTGCATGGCTTTTTTCCCCATCTCCAACCGAACCAACCGACAAAGGCGGGCCTCAAGGCGCTGCGACCAGCGCTTCATCCGCAAGTCAAAAGCACGAAGTTCACCCGTCTTCAAAGGACAGTCAACGAACCATGAAATGGTGGTGGGACTGTTGGGAAAATGGGTAGATACATGCAAATACAACAAGTAACAAGAAGAATGACTACAACTTGAACATTAACATATCTCAAGGATTTGGAAGTTTGTGTCATGTTGGTTCAAGCAAAACACAAAGACAAAAAATAGACCTATTAAGGTGATCAACGAAGAATAACATCGTTGAAAAATCATTTCCCATGACAATCGGATTCCTGTTTCATGGTTGGACTCGTTCTGGGTGACTTAAATGTCATCTAAAATGCACCTCTCACCCCAATCTTGTTGGAAAGGATTCGATTCCTAAATTATCCGAAACTATCCTTCTGGGGTCGATTTTGAGAGACCTTGTTTTTGGTGATTCTACTAACATTCATCTCGACTCATTGAGGGTGGCTTCAGGATAATGGTACTTCCAAAAATGCTAGTCAACATGGTTAATTTCCACCTTTCCCTTTTTTTTAAATTCAAAAAAAAAGAACTCCCCTGAAACCACCTGGTATTTCCACTTTTTTCACCAGGGTGAGAAGATGAGTGAAATAACCAACGCCCCCACACCTTGGTTCCACATAAAAGACGTTGCTGCGTGGAAACCTCAGTCGGGGACTCGATTTGGATGGCGCGACCTCATGGATGGGATTTTTGCACCAATGTGAAATGGAATCTATGAATAGATGGCTTGTGATGGGGCATTTTAAGGTACGGAATAGCATAGGAAAAACAAATCGGAATCATTTTCTAGGTGTATCTTTTTTACTATACGAAAACGACTTTTTTTTTTCCAACTGATGTTAGATTACTGCTGGAGTGCGGAGTTGAACTTCCCATGCTCAGAGAAAAACGGGGCGAACAAAAACATGGGGGGCTCTTTGGATCCAACAAAAATAGATGTTCCAGAAAATCCCACCTGGTTGGTGGCCTCGATTCAACCCAGTTGAAACATATTAGTCAAAATGGGTTCATCTTCCCCAAGTAGGGATGAACATAAAAAACATATTTGAAACCACCACCTAGTCACTGCTTTTTAAAAGTTGATGCCTGAAACTCTTTTTTAATTTGCGGTTAGGCTGACATGAACAGACTTTTTCTACTGGGAAATTAAGAATTGACATCGCCAGGTGTCAATCATCAAGCTTATGAACAAATCCATTAGAATCTATTATATATATAATATATATGGATGTTTCCGAAAATAGGGCTACCCCAAAATGGATGGTTTATGATGGAAAATCCTAAAAAAGTGGATGATTTGGGGGTACCATTATTCTCGGAAACACCCATATCCTAAATGAAGAATCAGCATCTTAGAGCCCTGCTTGAGTCGTGGTCCGACCTTCATCTATTGGAAAACATCGATGACTTTGCCTATGGCAGACTTATGGTTTGATGGAAAACGAATTTTTGCACCAGTTGAGATATGTAAATTCCCCGGTTTGGTTTAATATGGGGATATTTGACCATGCCATATACCACCTGGTGTTGTTTGGCCATGATTTCTTCCATCACGAGTCACGAGTCGGAAGTTCCACTTGGCTAACCGAACCCAGGAGGTACAGCAACACTCTAAAGGCATGGAGCCACTGAAAGCTGCCTGGGAGAACCACCAGTGGAGTTGGAGTTGGAGGTTGGTGAGCACCGTATCTCTTGGTGGAACCGTCACGGGAGATGTTTTGTTTCCACTTAGGCAGATTCAAGTCTGCCAAAGACATATGAAAACAAAAACGGCTGAGAGTCAAATGTCAAACTTGGGAACATGAGTAACATCATCCTATCACCCCCATTCCATTGAGAGTCTAATGATTACTTTTGAGTGCCAAGATACGGGGACTGCGGGCGACCCAAGGAATTTACCAACCAAAAACCTATCCTGAATCCCACGTCCGTTTTCCGCCAGGTTGAGTGGCCTCTGATCCATCATGTGCAATGAGCGAAGAACTTGGAGGTGAAGTCGTATCCCAAACCTTGACAAAATGAGGGAACAACCCCCGAAGATTATCGACTGGGTTCCATAATTCCCTGGAGGTGAAAGGTTGGAAGATCCGTTTCCTTTAAACCATGGGTGATGGCTGTAGGTGAACCTGCCGTTAATCTTCCAGGGGGTAAATTCATTGGCATACCAAGAAAAGCAGCCTTATACCCGTGCTTGCTGTCCTCATTGTTTAGCCAACAAAGCAATCACTGTGCTCCGAAATCAACAGGGTTGTAAGAAGCTTAAACACACTTCACCCCCAAACAAATATGATCAACCATCAAAAATCATATCAATCATATCAACGATCTATCTTCAGGCTGCATACTGAACCTTTTCCTGGTGATGGTTGTCTGATGGTTGTTTCTTTGTTTGTTTGTTTGCTTGCTTGCTTTTTCCCTTAGGTTGCATCTGTCCAACCCGCCTTTCCCAACTTAGCCTCTGGCACAAATCCCGGCTGCTACATGAGGCCAAGCCTTCCTGGGATGCTATGCGATGCCATGGTTGGTCGGGTCGCAGCTGGGAAACGTGAAATGTTGGGGCGATTCTTCCCCATCATGTCGAAAAAAACATGGAAAACTTATGCCAGGAATACTATGGCTGTACTTCCTAAAACTGAAGTAATGATATGTACTTGACACTTGGCATATTAATTGTGTCCCAGTGGTTGTGAGATTGAAATCACCACTGCAATTCCCTCAGTTTTGAAAGACTTTGATGCGGTCACCCTCATGATTTCATGCGACCATCCAAGCCACACTCCCGATGTAGCTGGTCCACCAGGTCCAGAAAACTGAGCAGAACATGGATTGATAATCATGGAGCGTTGGTTTTGGGGGAAAGGCATGGTATTTTTGCCTGGATCTTCCTACCTTTTGTTCAGAGATGACCTTTTCTGTTACACAAGGTACATACTGTATGTTGATGGATTTTTAGGGTGATTGGTTCAATTCATCCCTTTTTTTTGGGTCAAATTCCATACCTCAAAGCAAAGGATAGCAAAGGTATAGGGATGCTGTGAACTGAAGTCTTGAAACACGTGAGCTGGTGGTGGATGGCTGCCCAAGAAAACCAACAAAAGTATCCACACTGTAGCTTCACTTGGACCAATGTGATGATCGCTACACCCAGACAGGAACAACATCTCTGTATATATACATATGATATGTATTATATATAAATACAAACACACATACATACCCTCTAGGAATTCAAACACAGCAACAACACATGGGAAAAATTGTAGATTTCCCCAGGTAGGGGTAAGAATAAAACATGTTTGAAACCACCACCTAGCAAATATACTATACCACACACACATTTGAAGAGTACACCGAGGATGGAAACAAATCCGCCATGATTGACCACTCCTTCAATAATAGGATTCTTGGGGATCATTCCCTATGGTCCAAAGCACCCAACATATGTTAAAACATGTTTTCCCACAAAGGACTTCGAAATTCCATGCTAGGAAATTTGCTACAAAATTAGAGAAATAAACAAATAATCTTGGAGAATCATCCAAAACTTTGGCGAACAATCCAGTTTCGTCTTCGACTTTTCTGAATTTTGACTTCTGGAGAACAAAAAATAAAAGGTCTGTTCTTGAGGTTGGGGAAAATAACTTACCCATTCTATCGGCGGGTAAAATCTTCTTAATTTAGTCTTGCTGAATTCTACCTCTGGCTCCCTGTTTTTCGCCAGCTTTGCTGGCAAGCAAAAATGTTGTACGAAAAGATGACGAAGCCTCGATATCAGCACGTCGCCCACCAGTAGCCACCACCTCAGATCTACGGCGAAAACTGCGTGGCTTGGAATTTGAAGTGGGAAGCCAAGCAATCCTTTCAACAGGTGCCATCGGAATTTGGGGGGGCGAAAATTTTTGAAGGTGTTGAAAAAAAAATCTATAGTGAATATTCACAAAAAGGCATCACATATTATTACAAAGAAGAATAAGTCGTGCTAAATCTCGGAAAGGTCGACATAATTGGACTAGATTCTGTTTTTTTTGGACCCTTCAAATAAAGTGACTGGTCGGTGCATTTGGAACACCTATTGATATTTCAACAATGAAACGGGGAATTTCAAGAAATGGCACGATATAAAGAACAATAGTTGCCTAGTCTCCCAATATATTCGTCGCCTACGGTAGTTTCCATGAGTCGGGTGAGAAATCCTACCCCGTTCAGAAATTGATGCCAACACATTACACAATTACACCAAGCCATCAGGTGTTCTTTGGAACATGTTTTTTTGTGAGAAGTCATCAAAAAATCATACACCATCATCTAACTATAGATATAATATGTATATATAATATATATATATATATCTATAATTTTCATATCATCCTTACACTTCACCTTTTCATCATAGCCTTCCCAACTACCCTGGGTTCTAAGGTAAACGCTGCACCCGTGCAGGAGGCAAAGGTAGCACACCGCAATCGAGCATGTGCAGCACCTGAAAGGGGCCCGTGGGGCTTAAAGGACTTGGGGAAAGGATGGGTGGATGGGTGAGTTGAAAAGTCAAAACATGTAGGGAATCTATATAGTCTCTCTCTCTCTCTCTCTCTATGTATATATATATATATATGTATAATCTGTATATATGTAATTATATGTACTCATACACGTTCATTTAAAATGTGTACACATACTGATCATACTGTATATCACATTTCGTCAGATATGTATGTATAAATACACTGGCAAAAAACTGGTACATATATTTTCGTTACTCATAGCGTGGAAACATCGCACCTCAAAATCACCTTGCTGACACCTTTGGTTGGCCTGTCTGAAACTGTAATCATTGAAGGTATCGGTCACCATAAGGCTGTGTGCAGCCACATTCACAAGATGTTTGGAGGAATCTAACACCACTACTACAGGCAAAGATCTGTCAATATTGCCAGTTTTTTTTGAGATGAATACAAACAACCAGGCTCCTAAAAATATAAGATCAGAAAAAAAAAGTGGAAGACTTGGTAAGCACGACCTTGGCAAAACAAAAAAGATGGGGACCATGACCTCAAAACATATCCCCTCTTTGGCAGCTTTACCAGCAATAAACGCGAGTACACCAGAGCCAAAGGAAACTGCAAGCCTTATCCTTGCGGTTCCAATGATCCAGCACCGAAATTTGGGCTGATGAAATGCCAATGAACTGACCAGATTCTCAAGAAATTTCATCAAAAAAGATTCATAGAGGATTCAAACAAAAGCTACACAGATGGCAAATTTTTTCGGTGTCGGGTGACATTGCACATGACTCCAATCTTGGTCTTCTGCACTGCATCTGATTCTGGCAGCGTCACCGCCAGGGTCAATGCAAGTATGTAAAAAATCAAGGAGGCAAAGCAAAACACCAAGTGAGGCAGGTGTAAAAAATCACTGACTGCCGTAATGCCATAATGATACAGTGACAGTGGTTGAAACAAAACATATCTATTGTATCAACAAATTATATATGACTATATATGATTCTGTTAGTATCGCTTGAACCGGGAACCTTTCCAATCTTTGGTGATCTGCTGCCAATTCGTGCGCCATCAGATGGGGGGGCGCAATCCGGACTCAAGCTGCGCGTTCTGAGCTCGACGTGTCCAGATGATTCAACGGCGTCTCTCAAGATCTGGTATCACTAGCCTTGCAGGGAAAATCTAGCTTTGTTTGATATGACTACCTTGCAAGATTCCGGATTGACTATGTGACATGTTCAGTGCTGAATATGGTACATCCTCTCTCTCTCTCTCTCTTTCTCTCTCTTATTTCCATCATGAAATATATAATATATTTATATACACATCAACAATTTTCATGTCACAACCAAGTGATAGAGAGATTTTGATAGACTTTGTTGTTTAAAGATCCGGTACCTCAAGAGACACCATGGTAGTAATCATACACCTTACAACTGCCGCGTTTGGCAAACAAGTCATGCAAATGGAAGCCATGCAGGTCAGTAGTTCATCTTTGGAAAAAAGGTGTTTCAGCAGGAAACCGCTTGCAGCAAACTTCGAAGTTTTATTTTTGGGTGGTGAATAATCAAGTATCTAGGTGGTGGTTTCAACCCATTTGAAAAATATGAGTCAAATTGGTTCATTTCCCCAGGTAGGGGTGAAAATAAAAAATGCTTAAAACCACCATCCAGTTATATATTATATAAAGTAAGTGATAAAAGGTAGAGATTTAATCAAAGCCACTATACTTTAATTTGGTTGGCCGGTGGTTGGAAGAATAAACCATATTCCCCAAATAGTGGTTTAATGCTAAACAAACACAAGTCTATCATTTTTTTTGCGTTTTCCGTTTTCTGCGAAAGGATGTCAACATGTAAAAGACTGCCGATTCCGCTTCTGCCTATTATGCCCCTTTTCGTCGTGGAGTCATGTCCTGGTAAATCTGAAAGTCACAATCTCCAAAAGAAAGTTTTATGGCTTGAGGCATTTTTGTTGGAAGACCTCATACAGTACTGTTGTTGAAGCCAAAAACTGGTCCTTTTTTCAGCATCTGAGGACATTGAAACAAACTCCAATCTCGAACCACCGGGAAAGCAGGATTCCAGTGAAACAGCATTGACTTGTACAACGGACAAAACACCGGCAAGTTGCAATCTGTCTACAGCCTTCCAGTCCAGTGGACTATGGAAAGGCAGGGTGAGCATAACACGCCCAGCTCCCGATTTCAATAGCACAAGGCAGTTTAGGTCTTGTAGGAAACAAATATGTTGAATGGTGGCATGCTTCCCAAGCGATAAGTTGAACTTAACATGCTGAAGAGTCACATCTAATCACCATAATTATTTGAGTTGCTAAGAATGATTGGCGTTTTAGCTGCTTTGCAAACCTTTCAACTCTAACTTTAGATCCAAAAACTTCGTCCTCAGGGTAACAACTCGGAGATTCAAAAAAACCATAGGAACACGGGGATCCGAAAAAGCAGGGGGAGCCGAGCAAGTTGCTCAACCTTGACCTTGTGGAAAAACCCCATGGCGTTTGGCAGGTGAGCAAGGTCGTCAAAGGGACGGGATGCAACGTTTTGGGACAGGAGGGCCGGTGAATGGCTGGAGATCAAACTATATATCTAAACGTATGGACACACACACATGTACATACATTCAATACATACCATTATATATACACACAGTGTTTATATACCATTACATTAAATCAAATCATACAACATTACATTGCATACACATATCACATACCCCTAATTAGGAAAAAATATCATCCCTTAGCATCCATAGCTTCTCCAATATCACTGATGAATCAGGTTTGAGCAACACAAAATCGGACCTCCATCAACACAAGTCAAGAGGAAACTACTATATAGTGGTTGATGAGAACAACAGGCATTTCATGCATTTTTTCGTTTGTCAGCAATTTCAATCACTACCCTCCCTGAAACTAACAGCAAATGCCGAAATGCCCCTGAAAATTGGTGGTTTTTTAAGATAAATTCCCCAAAATGGGTCTCTTTGCCTATTTTCAGAACTTTTGCCGTTGGTTTTAGGGAGTGTAGGACAACAAGCAACACATCCCCAGAGGCCCTCACGACTCAGAAGTTGTGTAGTAGATTCGCGAATCTCTATGAGAAAACAGTGCAAAACAAATACACCATGGATTTTGTTAAAGAAGTCTAGTTGGCATAATATTCTGATTATCTATAAAGATTATGTTGATGAAACATCATATTAATATAACTTAACACACATATTATATTCTATTCATGGAACTTTTACTTACACAATATATGACACATTATATCTACGTACAATTACAGTGAAATACCATTTACTATCATCATCCCATTTGCATCTGCGTCAAATGAAGGGGGCAGCCGAAGTTTCTGCATTTTGACGGGATCCGTCTGGGCATTCAGCTCCTGTCGTGAAACGGCTGTAGGTTGCGTATCCACCATGATGTAGAGGTACCAAAATCTATGATACTCTTGATTCTTGATGGAAGAAATTCCCAGTCAATAGCTAGTTTATAGCTAGTTTATCTCACTATCTACTGGGTTGTATAAATGCCAGGTGGTGTAACTCTGGTGAAAAAATCGTGCCAATCGTGGGGTCAGTGACCACGACTTAGCCTAAAACTAGCATAGCACCAGGTTCGCCACTTCTGAACGAAACAGTCTTCTTCCAAGCAGCCGTTGTTCAAGTGGCATATCAGTTTTGGGCACTACTGGATGAACTTCAATTAATTCACATCACTCAATTGGACTTGGGGTCACGTTGAGTGAGGTAGTTGAACTTGCCAATATGATCCAATATGCATGTCCTCTTGAAACATTGTAGATTTCCAGCTTAGAATCTTTGCTTATAAAACGACATATCAGCAAACTTCTCTTTTTCCAACCGGTTTGCGAAACAAGCATCTCCAATTTCAAACATAAAATCTATATGATGCGGATGTTAACACGTCAACAAAAATACATCCACAACCGATTGATTGATCCTTATGTACGCCATGATTATACTCGAGTTGTTGCGGCTCTTTAAGCTGAAGCTGCGGCAACAGTACCTGTGATCTAAATCTGAACGATTTGATGACGTGAAACCTCCACTTCTTCCTATCCCCAAGTGCTTCACCCTTTGTTTTTTGCCTAAAACCACCGGGTTTCACTGCTCACTTCTTTGGGGAGCAAATAACTTAATTACTGTACTCGAGAAGTGGATCACCCTTTCGCCTTTCATCCCACATGCAACATGTGGATCATCCATGCGCCTTATGCCACAGCTTTCGCGGCCGCACGGCTTATGCCTCGATAGGTGAGCGATACCATGTGACATGCTGAGGATGGTTTGTTTTTACGCCAATCCTAAGTGATTCTCCAACTTCTCCAAATTCCAACTTCAAATTCACCAAAAATGAATTGGTGGATTTCTACCATCAGCAATTTGTGATACTTAAATTAGGAGTAGCTACCTTTTACCAGATGGAAACTAAAGATGATGAGTCGTTAATCATAACACAATTTCTGTTCCAACTGAGGTTCAGTTTTTCAGAGATCCAAGCACTGGTGCAGCCAAGATACTTGGCAGCGGACCATTATTGACTTCTTGTTCCTGGCGGCAAAAGAACCAGGGCTTGGAAGGCCAACATGAGCTGTGAAATGGACATGATTGTTCATCAAAAAACCAGTGATTCTGGAAGATTCTCAAGATACCTCTGTAATACATGTATGTAGAATTAAATAAATACATAATAATAATAACAATAATAATAATAATATTTACCTAATTGCATTAGACATTTACGATCTAATCTTTATAGCAGTATCACCAAGAATTCTAAGCAGTCACATAACGGAATTGCAAAGATGCGATGTTACAAACCAGGATGACACTACATTTTAGTAGTAAATCCCACCAACAAAAACCCTTCATTTGCCACTGTTATTCGGTGGGTGGGGTAGATCCAAGGCAAACATGTTTGACCAAATGTTGCTTCTGTGATATTTAACTCCCATAGTGAAGTACATAAAGGGAATCGAACCGATGCTGTGTGTCATGAACAACAGCAATTCCAAGGACAACCGGTTGAACTCCCTCAAAAAAAATTGGACTCTATATTTACTGAATGATCTTTTGGTGAGGTGATGCCTTCTGAAAAAGCCAAAAAAAAAGACAACGGAAAACTAACACCTACCATGGAAAAAACAACCATTTGAATCATTTGAAGATGTATCTCCTATTAAAAACTAGGTGATTTTCCATTGCCAGCCATGTTAATTTTTAGGATTTTTAGGAGGGGTGGTAGTCACCTGACACCAACCTTTTAGAGTCGATCGATTTCGCCTTCTCTCGGCCCTTGGTGGGCACGATGGGTTCGGATGGTATCTCCTGCAGTGAATGGGAGAAGTAAGCAGAAAACACACATGTAGACGAGTAGTTGGAATGGTGAAAACAATGTCATTTACGGCATCTAATCATTTATGTATGTATCTGATATGTCTACATTCATACTTTTATATATATTCATGAACATATGTACATATGCTTACTTCTCCAACTAGTTAGCCGGATTTTTGGTCCATTAACCCTGATCGAAACCATTACTCGGAATGCAAGGGTGGATCTAGCCTCACAGTGTTGCTCACTGTATCTTTCCTCAAATCCGTGGTGAAGCGGAACACGCAATTAGTGTTATGTAGAGGAGACTTCAGACTACTTATAATATCGGACCTATCCTAGATTTGGTCCTATGAACGATCTTGCCTCCTCTTTTCTTGAAGACATCCAATTTTCCACGCACTATGATTGCGGGTGGGTCAGGGTATGTTTTTTTTGGCTTGGAAAAACCAAACCCACCGCCTCCATCGGCTCGACATTGCCAGAAGATCCAGACCTTTGATAATGAAGAAGGACAGGGCTAGACGAATCGCATCACAACACAAATCAGCAAAGGTCAGGATCAAGACATACCATCCTGGAATCCACGATATGAATTTATTGAATGGAATTTATTGGATATATTTTGCGCCCTGCCCTAAACACTGGAAGTTGGCTGTGGATACTGTTTTTTGCTTAAGGTTGGGTTCCTTTCATAAACATCAGAATAGATTATGGCTAGCCCACTGTGAACCAGGGTTTTGGGCAACCCCCCAATTGATGAGGATCATGAAGAAAACTGGAATGGACTTGATATTTACAGACATTGCCGAAGGTTTGCCTACCATCTCTTACTTTTCTTTCTGCATAGGACACCTTGTTGTGATAAAATGGCTTGATGGTGACTTCCCCAGAAAAAAGCATCGCCCAAATTTGAACAGTTTGCTGAGAGCCGCCAATAAAATGAAACAAGCAGGATGGACATATAGACAATCTTGTGAAACTCAAAGTGTTTCTTCTTCTTCTTCTTGTTGTTGCTGCTGTTCTTTACTGGTCAGTCTGTACAGTCAGGTATACTGTATAAAACCATCAAACATCCCCATACTGTCAGTGGACGACAGACCTTCCAAGATTATTTATGCCACCAAGTAACGCAGCTGCTTGCCACTGGTCCTGGGACTGGCGTTTTTCTTTTGTTTGAGGTGCTAAAACGCACTGGAATCAGAGAGGTGTTGTTGAATTCCATGACAACTGGTAGTCTTTGGCAGGGGCTTGAAATTTTTGAAATCTTGGGCTTCTTCACTGCACGACTAGGTTATGCGAGGGAATTCGATTTGGAAGCACACACTCTCTTTAGCAAACGTGAGTCATACAATCCCATGATAGCCTTACCTGAGACATAGAAAAATGGACGTCAATGCACAGAATACACTGTCATGTATTCCTTGCCCCTACTTTAACAACGGAAATTGTTCTTTCACCACCAGCTCTCTAAAACTGCGAAATCAATGATCACAATCCAATGCAATTTCCCAGCGACGCGTCGGAGTTGCAGATTCATTTCCTGGCGACAATTTACCGAGTGTTCTCATCTTGGTGTCGTGTGGCTTCCAACATCTTTCAACTATTCCCTGGACATCAGAAACGAATAGAAACGATGTATTGTGAACATCTACAAACAACTTAAACACATGTATGAAAGGGATCAGAATTTTTGTAGAAAGCTTGTTTCTAAATCATCTAGAAACAATTGGATGTCTTAAATGTATCAATGCATCATCCATGAAACAAAGATGATTGTTAGATATTGTTAGATATTTGTTTCTCCCTCATCTTTTTGGAAAACCTAACCCTCAAAAATCTGTGTTTTAGAGGGGGCTCTAGGAGCTGCGGTCTACGGGGTCTACGGGGAAGGTTGTCGGGTTGAAAGTCACGGAAAATTTGATTCTCTGTTTGGACCCTGTTTGATTTAGATACACTCCTGCAAAACTAACGTAGCCATGGAACATCAACCATTTTGGTGGTATTTACCAGGAAAGATGGGGATTTTCGATCGATGGCGATTTGCTAAGTTACCGGAGGGTATATAAAAATGTGTGTTATACATATAGTCAACTGTTTGACAAGAACGAGTCCCAAGACTCAATTCGTTTGTGAATGTGCTTCTTTGGTGCCCGCGTTCAAAAACTCTTCCCAACATGTATCCAAACAACATCTCTTGCACTGAGGGTACATCTCACATTAATGTTGATACATCTCCCAAGAGCTGCAATTTCCATTTCGAATATGAGGGAAATCAAGATTGCTGTGCTCGTATTGCATGCAACTTGCATCAAATTTTTTGGTCCAACTCTTGTTGATCCTTCACCCCCCACACTCCCCGGTGTGGAAGCCTCCAACAACTTGCACTGACGTCGAAGAAAATCCAGTTCCACAGTGGAGCGACCATCATCGTTCGGCCTGGAAATCAGTGGTGATTCCTTTGAAGAAAGGCCATGGTCATGGTAGGGAGAAAGCTGCTATCTATGCTACTTTGGAAACAAGTCGTAGTCTTCCAAAAAAAAAAAACACACCAGTCTTCCAACGTTGGACAATGACCATAATCAGTTTCCCATAGGAGATAATATAGTTGAGGGCAGCTATTATGTGGCAACCTACCCGAGAAAACCTGGAAAAACAAATCAAAACATCATTTTTTCGGGAGGGCAAAACATCAAAGGCCAACGCCAACCGCCCCGACCCCGGCTGCCTGTCTTCCACACGTCGGCATCGCAACTGCAAAGCTGCAGCTTCTCGAGCAGCGGTATGCAACTCTATATGCATATCGGAGATCTCCTGACTGAGTTTTCAAGAAATAGCTGGCTGCTTCATACAATGAATCATCTGATAAACATAGAAATCAAATTGAAGGAATTACAACAACTCTTTCTTTTGAACATGTAGAACATCAACATGCATCCATTTCAATAATTTTCCTTGTGTACAATTAGAAACTATATAGATATTAGTGATTATATGTAATTATATGACTTGTTAAAAGTTATACACCCCCGAAAACAAACATGGAACCTGAAAATACCCCCTTGGAAAAAAAGAAACATCTACAAACTACCAAGTTTTGGGTTCCATGTTAGTTTTCGGGGGTGTAGATATAATCATCTCTCTTTCCTGACCAGAGGACAACTTCTACAATCACTTTCTTTGAAGATTCCCTTGGACTCAACTTGGACTCCAACAGGTTATTTGATGAAAAAAACACAAAAAACACAGGCTGTTTCGGGTATATATGAGGTTATACTACCCAATTTTGTGGTGATTATAATAAGCCATTATAAGGATCCAAATCAAACAACCAGTATAGTGGACAGATTTTTTTTTTCGTGGCTGATTTGTTCCTTGGAGGTACCTCTGGAGAATAGACAGACATCTATGGCACCTGTGATTCATCACGACATTTTGTGTTATCTTTTTATATATATATATATATTCTTTCACACCTGCTCTGCAAAAAATGCTTTTTCAATGATAACCATCATCATCATCATCATCATCATCATCATCATCATCATCATCTGCATATCATGAAAAAGTAAGTACAGTAATTCACAATGAATCTTTTCCGTTTCATTTTTTTTTGGATACTATGAGCCGTAACACAACTTTTCTTTGCCCAAAAAAAAACCCGTGGTGCCTGGTTTTTGGCTTTTATCATCTCATCACGCACTTTCAGGGTCGCCTGTGCTCGACATAACTTGGCCTCCCAAGGGAACGCTACGCTGTGGAGGCCAAGGGGAAGGGAATTCGTGTTTCGTTGGCAGCCAACGAAACATGGTGAAAAATGGGAGTTTAAACATCGTATTTTTTTTTTGGGGGGTGAACATAATAAAAGAACATGTTGTGCAACTAACTAGTAGATTAATTACTCGTAGAGGGTCATCTAACCGATTTTTTGAAGGGATAAGACGTACCAAATACTAATGCGTGTGGGCTAGGTCCGAACGATGTTGAAGACGAAGTCTTGCCAACAAAAAGTGACAAACAACCCTTTAAACATCATCAACAAAAACCAGGTAGACTAAAGCAAAACAATGAATAATCAAACATCAGATTGAAACCCAAACATCAAAAAATTAGCAGCTTTCAACAGCCGATCTTATTTTTTTCTTTTCTGAGATTCCAAATCATCCAAAGGGGGTGGAAATTCACTTGTTGCCCCAAGCTTGCAAGAACTTATGAAATAGATGGTTTTTGTCATAGAAACTACTGAAACAGTTCGTTTTGATAACATCACGTGACGTTTTGATAAAAAAAATGCGAGGTACGTTAAGTCTTCCCTTTGAAGAAACGATATGTCACATGTTATTTCCTGGTGACTCTTTGGGTGATGATCGCCGGGTCCAAAAGGGCGATCAACTCTGGTGCCAAGGTCTCTGAAGTCGCAGTTTTGGACAATTTCTTGGCTTCCTTTACTCAACCACAACAAAAGTGAGGGCTCAGGCGGTTTGGTCATTATAAATCGAAGCTATTGGCTATTTTGAGAGGATTCCTCTACGACAACTGGGGGAAGACCTCCAATCAAGCACTGTCACACCTGTGCAGTAGCTGTGGCTGAGCGGGCATCATCCAAAGCTCGTCGAAGGGAATTGAGTTCCATGTCCTTTTCAAGTAGTAGCTGGTGGTTCATGCTTTCTTATGAATGTTTCCTTCAAAGATCACTATTATAAAGAAGGTTGAACAAACATCATTTTGATCCCCGGGTGTGATGTTGAACCCATTAAAAAAGGACTCAAGCAGGAGTAAAAGGAAACACTATGAAATAAACATCACATGATTCAAAGGGAGTTAACATAAAGGACATTCAACATGTTTGAAACCACCTACAACAAATGTCAACATATGTCAACCCAACACTTTCGGGCACGTGCATTTCAATTTCTAGAATTTCTTCATATTTTATCAATCTGATCCCGCACCGTGGAAGAGGTGGCTGCATCAAATGTCACCAATCGAGCAGATTCATAGCACAACTTGGGTAGAACTCCAAGGTCAAATATTCTCACTTCACCTTGACCCATCATCATCTCTGTTACTGGAAGATAGATGAAAATTGTTTGAACACTGGATTGGATGAAGAATTTGAGAATAGGTAACACCATACATACAACTTCTTGAATACAGTTGATGCTTCAGAAATCCCAAACAACCACCTGGGATGTATAAAAAACACTGTAAATTAAATCGGTATTTGATATTTACCACATCAACTGGTGAGTTTACCGGATTTCGGAACCATCCAACCGAAAGGCCCGTGGTGGCTAACTTCTTCTTTCACACTTTCAAGGTGAAGGATTCAGTGAGTTCATCGAACGGGGGGTCCTTCTCAATGAGCAGCTGCTCGGCTTCTTGTAGCCTGTGTTGTCATGTGGGTCGTTTCGTCTTTTTTTTCAACGGGATGCAGACCTATAACATGTCATTCTTTCAATGTTGGGGATATCTTTGAAGGGATGCGTTTATTTATCAAAGTTGATCAGTGGTACAAGTACATTTGGATCTATCTTGCAAACATCCAAATGCCGATGCCAATGTTTTCAGTTCAGCCAGCTGGACCATCTTGTGAAAAAGGAAATGGTGATATGAAACTCGCGAAACTCATGTGACACAAATTTCAACACATCTCCCTCCAACAATCATGCATCAATTTGCCATTTTGGAGACAATCAACTCACCCTTTGAAGAAATACTTAGCTTCTACTGCCATGGCTCTTGGAGGGAGAGTACTTTGCTAAATGAACACCTCAGCTCCAGCTACAGAAACCTGCCTGTTGCCGGAAAGCTCTGAGCGGCTGCCCATAGCCTGTCGTCAATGATGGGTTGATGATGCATAATTTCCGAGAGTAAATGGAGAAAAAGTCGATTTGAAACCTCCAAGTCAACGTTCTTTTAGAAAGTAATCAGACTTTCTTCGGAAACATTGAATGAAATCTTTTGAAAGAGTCTGTATCTTTAAATCATTTTTCCTTTTACTTGATTTCCTTCCATTTGATCGACCTCTTCCAATCATAAAACTTTTTCTCATGTTTTCTTCTTTCACCAGAAAAATCAACCTTGCTTCGCATTCGCTTCCAACAACGGCCCGTCAACCGTCAACCGGGAAACCTCCTCCGGGCTCATGCGCAAGATCTCGGCCGCCAACTTTTCACTTCGTTGGAAGGAGTTCACCTGAAGATGTGAAGATTTTACCCAGCCATTTGTTTCTGCACTTTGTCCCAGCCATTTGTTTCTGCACTTTGTCAAAAAGGGAAGTTGGCGTGGTGGCATTTTTTTGTTGTTACTTGTGTGGTGGTGGTTGTTGTTGTTGTTGTTGTTGTTGTTGTTGGTGGTGGTGGTGGTGGTGGTGGTGGTGGTGGTGGTGTTGCTGTTGTTTTGGAGGGGAGTGTGGCCTTTGTGGCAGACTCCATCGGATATACCGTACAATAAACCTGCTGTCCAGTCATAAGCCCTAAATGGGATCTCAATTTTCAATAAAAAACTATCTATACTGGGACGGAAGCGAAATCCTGACTAAAACAAACTCAAATGCAAGCGTACCTTATCATCATTTTTCAGCGGAAGCCCGTATTTGCTGACATCACTGCGGTCATCCACAAAATCAATCCTATGCTCAACCGCAAAAACCCTGAGATTCCCGGGCAATTTCTTGATCAAATCTCTGTGGGGGTGCGAAGGCCAAAACCTGAAATATCAGCAGCCCGAGATGTAAAACCGATGAAACAATAAGAAACACTCCGTGCAACCATGAATAGTTGGGCACCACATCATGTTTCTTCGATTTGATTTAAATTTCTTGAGATTGTCACAGGGCGTCTGCAAAGGTGAAATGAAATGATAGACGTATGGAAATGCACGGTATATACATGAAATCAAATACGTTTTAAAATTCAAAAAAGAAATATAATATATATATATATAGAATGGANATAGAATGGAAAACATTGAGATATTGAAATATTTCAATATTCAACAATTTTTACAGACTTGAGTATTCAAAGAAATATTAATACCTATGTTTGAAACTTGACAAACTTACAATTTGAAACATCTTGAAATATTAAAACCTTTCGATACTTGAACATCTTTAAATCAGTAAATTTTTAAATGTAAAAATATACATTTGAGAAATGTATGTTTAAAAAGCTGAAAAACGAGATGACGGTCTCAGTGAAAGACCCAAAATCATCTCCATGCTTAAATTTAACATGGCTATGCTCAAAAGTGTGAAACTCCAACATGGATCATGGGATGACTAAAAAGGGGCCAAATGGATGGTCCTTACTGACTTTTTGTTGGAAGGCAGCCACCTCTTCCTTCTTATCCTTTCTTATCCTTCATCATCCTTTCTTAGTAACTGGTGTCGTTTACCCAGCTCAAAGTGGAAGATCTCAAATGGGCCACGAAGTTCTAAATTCCCAAGACAAGAGCAGTGTTGCCACTTTGTTACTCATCAAAACATCTTTATAAACACTTCGCTGGGTACTATCAGTACCAGCTGCTCTTGGACGCATTTCAAGTGGAATCTTCAGACAGCGCTACAGGTTTTTTGGCCCCAAAACTGCCATTTTCCATTTCTAAGAACAACGTGACACCTCCTTGAAGAAAAAAATTCAGTCTGATGAATGATCAAACAGCTGCTGTTGGTGTGATATCATAGGTGGTGCAGCGGAATGATTTCATGGAGATTCACAAGGTGAAACACCAAACTCTTTTCAAGAAACATCGTGAGTCAAATGCTGGGCCTTGTTTTTGAGATCAACTCATGAGAATCAATGTGAATTGAAAACACATCGAATCATTAAAGCACAAATCATCACGAATCTATATCAATCTCAACTAATCATAAAGAATCTACAGTATCCTTCGTGTTAAACCATCAAAAAAAGCAAACTGACTGTCATTTGCGGCCGAATCAGTTGTAAAAAATCATCTATACATACTCGTTCTATTTACTAGTACCCCCCACTACTCCTGCCATGGAACGGTCATTTCTCCATCTTCGATTACCTCGGAAGGCTTTGAAGCTGTGCCCATTGGTGGGTTTTTCCGTTTTTTCCCTCCAGTGATGGTTGCAACAAATTACACCCAAAAAATATTAGTTGGTGGTTTCAAGCAACCCATCTTGAAAAATATGCAAAAGTCAAAATGGGTTCATCTTCCCCAGGTAGGGATTAAAATAAAAAATATTTGAGTTGCCACCAGGTAGAATAGTAGGGAGAGGTTGCGTTTGGAGAAACCTACAGCGCCCAACATGAAAACCACTGAACCGTTGGGTCACGACTTTATGAAGCATGTGAAATTGTGAATATCTCTGGGTATGAAACCTTCAATGCCTCCGTCATCGATGGGGAATCTTTTTTTTTACTTATTGATACGAGGGATTTCATGAGCAGGAGCCCTTTACATGGAGACATCCAACAAAGCCTTCAGCGGTTTTCCGAAAACGCAACTAAGATACATCTTTGAAGTAGTGGGTTTTTGCAGTGCCAGATTGAATATCATTGAATCTTTCATATTCAAAATGTGCCAAGAGCTACCACTTTTGAAGAAACTACCGACAATACAACTTGTGATTGGAGTTATAAACCATCCTTGACGCAAAACGATCAAAGTCCATGGAAGTTGCAACTATGGGCAATTTCATAAGCCCTTCGAGTCACCCTGGAAGCGTTAACATGGAACCAAAAAAATGGAGGTTTGGAAGATGATTCAAGGCACCCGTAACCACCATCTCTACCTTTAACTTGATGGCACTTCAATCAGTTGGATCATTTTGTGCTCTGGTTGAGGTTGACCAAGGTTGAAGAATCTAGTGTTAGACACTGAAATCACGGATAGCCAGGACTTGTCCGTGTTCACCAGTCCATTGGTCCAGTCTCTATGGGTCAGACACAACCTATCAAGACCTTTACAAAGAATTACAAAGAAATCAGGAAACACCAGTAACCTACATCCTTTCCAACCGAAAGAATCACTACATACTTCTAACCCAAAACTGCAGAGCATCAACATATCTTACACAAATCATGAGTTATCCATTCGTTTATCCATTGCAAGTCCTATCTATCACATATCTATCACATGTAAGTCATATCCGTTTATCCATTCGTAAGCCTCTGAGGGGCACCTGCCACTTCTCCCAAGTTACACTGAGCATATCCTCCCCGCGAAGCCGACTGCATGCACCAGCCATAGAATCCAAGGACCTATATCAACCAGGTGGGTTGATTTGGGGTTTATGAATGCAAGGTTGAAAACGTGCCAGTTGATATCGAAAAAAAACAAGTTGCAAGTTTTCCTGGTAAATCTCATGGGAAAAGGGTGGACCTTCCAGCCATGTTAGATCGATATGGATGTTGGCCACATGGCTGGATTCCCATAGACTGTCCATTTGTTGTTACCAAAGCCTTTTACTCTTCACAGCAACCCTACATTTCAAGGGTAATCAATATTTCGCTTCAGGGTTCAACATGAGGGTCATGATTTGACCTCAAAATATCAACAAAAACAACGAGAATGGCAACGACGAAGCACGAGCACCTTGTGTAAGGATTATATATGTCAATATATGTCAATATACTTCAATGTATATTTATAGCATATTCGTAAATATTTTTACGTGTATACACATGTATATATAAAAACACATATGCAGCTTCATATGTATTCATGTATTTATGTACACCTTTACTCATTTATGCGTATACATATATATATATATACATACGCGACTTATTTGTGCTTCCTGTAGTCCCTTGTAAAAGCCACAATCAACCGCCCCCCCCATATGGTTGTGGAGCCATTGCAAATTCAATCGACCTAAACATCATCCAACTAAGGCGTCAACTCTTGAAGAGCATCATGCAGAGTCTGGTCCTGACTTGGTCCAGTGCATCTATTTGGTTACAATCGTAAGGCATGTTGGGTACGCTCCTGGAAACTAACATATCCCCTCCCAAAGGTACTTTTGAAGATGATTTTCCTTTTCCCAAGGTGGGATATGTTGGTTTCCTGGAGGGTAATATGAAATAATTTACCCTTTCTAGGTGCCAACAATTTTGCAAATAGTAATTACTTATGTAAGCAGTATGGAAGCACTCAACAAAAAAAGGATGAGGCCACAGTACTACTTCCAATTTTAGATATCTATATAAAGTAACAGGGAAAAGCTTCGTGATATTTGAATCTCTCAAAATGAAGGACTCTGCATCATACCCCCAGCATGGAGGGTTCTTTCATCAATCTACACCGTGGAGAACAGAGATTTGACGGGCTTGGAAGATCCCTAAAATTCTTGATATCCGCTGCCGGACAGTCCTCGAAGTCTGTGCTTCCCACATTCGAGGACACATCTCCTGCTCAAAAGAGGCCGCATTGCCATAAACAAGGAAGGAGAATCCGTGCAATGGATTGCTTCAACCAGGATTTAGAAACGAGTATCTATTCAACAGATGTTTCAGGTTCTTGTATAAGGTGGTAGCATATAATCACCCAACTGGCAGTATATACCGCTTATATACCAGATATATGTTGCCTTCTAGGGGGTTATATAATCCCTACCACCCATTACCAGAAGCACGATAATCTATTGATCTATTGTTAGCTCATGCTATCATGCTATGAAAATATAGTGCAGTTTTTTCTATGCATCATGAAGGCATCTGAAATCCACCGTTGGATCATGGTAGCACATCTAGTCGCCAAATCTCACCACCAAAAACTTCCACCTGCAGTGTTGGACTCCAAATCGCGTAAATCCACAGATGGCCTGGCGAGAATCCAGGGATTCTTATGGCCAGGTGTCAGTTTTGTTACGAGGGTCAATGGTTGCAGGATGTACACCCTGGAAGATTAACATGGACCATAATCATGGAGGTTTGGAAGATCATTTTCCTTTCCAAATGGGTGATTTGTAGGTTCCATGTTAATCTTCCAGGATGTATCATGAACATCTCAAAGTGAAAGATGGTGCTAGGCACTGGAAAATGTATTGGTGTTTCCCGATGGCCGATGACTAAAGGTATCAAACTTGGAAATTGCACCATCTACTTTCCAGGTGGCGTTTGGGCCCTACAATCTAGGAAAGTTTGTTTGTAAACAATCACAGAAGCTCGACTACATGGGGCTCCTGATGGTGTCACCAGAAACAAAGAATCTCAAAGGATGGGTCAATCGAACCTCATTGCTCCCTGCTTTATGCATCTGAAGATTCTGACATTATAATATCTTCATGATCGACCTATACAACCCGTGATCTTTTCTTGCAAACCTTTCATCATTCAGTAAAGCCAATGACCAAGTACCTGGCACAGCAAAACTCATCTTTCAAAATGATATCGTTTTAAGGCATCCGATTTGGCGACCACATGTTGCCATCACATGAATTACCGTAGTTGGTTTATGCCATGGGAGGATGGATGTGTCGCATTATCTCAAAGTCACTCCCAGAGATAGGAAAAGAAATCATCCCAAATGGATCTGAAATGGTAAGTCCATGGTATTTTATTGTATTACAAATATATTCACATATTATCATATATATTATATACATATATATACAAATTACGTGTTCACGTATATTCACATATACTCTTCACCTACCCAAATGCTCCATGTATGGATTATTTACCTACATGAACGGTGAAAAATGAAAAAAAAAACACATTCAAGAAACAAACATGTGGGTAAATATTCCCTAATTACATGGTGCATCTGGGCCCTTTTTGTTGGTGACCCTTCCTTTCCAAGCAACCAACGACAGTTTCACCTTCGAGATCGAGGCGATGGAATCGGACTGCTAAAGCCTACCAGTTGAGGTGGCTGGATATGATGGATCATGTTGAATGGAGACACCCCGGAAAACTAACATAGGAACCTGCCCCAAATGGCAGGTTCTTTCAAAAGGACATTTCATCCAACCATCTATTTTCAGGTGCGAAAAATTGCTAGTTTTCAGGGAGGGTACTATTCCGGGTACTATTCTCCAAAACAAAACACTGGCAGACTACGTACTTTAATTCTCTCATTGCCAGGCTGAGAATGTATATCTCCCTGCAAATGGTCAACTCTTCGGTGGAGAATAGGTCCCTCCAACATACATGGCTGACGAGGAACATCTGGGTACGTTGATACCTTATAATCAAGAAAAGGTGTGCCCTACATATTGACCTTTACTTCCCTACATGGCTGACCCACAAAAAAAAGAGGTTTTGCCCGAAAGTCATTTTGCAATACAATTTGGATCAATTATATAGGTATTCTCTTCTGGACTTGACTTGCCATGAGTTCATCGTACACCTGTTCAAATCTCATGGTGTGGACCATTCATCCACATATCTAGAGATGACACGTGTTTCAAACGCAAACAACTCTATGGATCTGCACTTTGGGATGATACATCAGACCTGTTTGTAGCGTTCCCTGACCCACGTTCTAGTCTGTTCAAATGACCCTAACTTGCAACCCAAAGAATCCAGCCTGTAAATAGTAAACAAGCGGCACGTGGAATTTCGTTGAGCAATTCTCGTACAAGTATATATAGAAATATTCTGTCTCAATGTGTACTCGAAATAGGTTGAACAATACATCGATGATATTTCGGTTGGGTTCTCTACAAATTTTTACCCACCCTTCCTGAACTGTTTACCTTCAAACAAAAATTGACAAAACACACAACACACACGCACATTTTGGGGGCCTACAATTTGAACAGCAACATTCTAACCATGACAATGCCTTACAAAATCAGTTTTACCTGCGCATACTTGTAGCTACATTGTATCATCTAAAAGCATATGAATCTCGTTACCATCATTTCGTGCAGTGTCCCCACCTGGTGATATTGGCGACTCATCAGTTGGCGCAGTAGTTGAACCTGGATGGTGCACGGATGGTGAAGGGAAGTGTAAGTGGCAATTAAGCTTCGAAATGTAAATAGATACTGTCTGCAATATATATATATACACGTGTGTATATATACACGCACATTACATCTAAATATATCTAAATACACAATATAAATGTGTACATATATATATATATAAGTAAAAAAGTGTATGGAAAACTGCAGGTTCTAGATAAGTTTTGGACAGGACCTAGTTGCAATCAGAAGTTGATATTTGCATATGACGTTGTACCAACCGAACATTCCTAGGGCGAGGCGTGCCTCAAACCCCCGTTGCCAGTTGAGACCCTCTACTTGGACAACGGAACCTTATCCCTCCAAGATGTAGGTCTGACAAGATGGCATTGATTGAAAGGGAACATGGGTGAGATTCTGTGGGAGTGCGCATGGATACACCCTGGAAGATTAACGGCTGGAACCTACAGCCATCACCCATGAAAAGAAAGGAAAAAGATCTTCCAAACCTCCATGATTATGTTCCATGTTTATCTTCAGGGGTGTCCCAAAAATGGTGATCATTATGATGATGAATATTATAATTATGATTATGACCATGACATGTGATGGCATTCCGAAACATCATGGCTATCAATATTTTCTTCCGACTCCTCCTACCATCGCGGGATTCATTTCCAAGCCTGGCATGTCATCATTTCCTATTATATATATCGGTCAGAAGTTGGGTGATTGGAAACAACGATTTTGACCCTTCCTCCCAGAATCATGGTTCAGTGAAAAATGGGTGTATCTCCGATAGGATCGTTACATTTCGAATATCCCTCCATTTTCCACTGAAGCATGATACTACCACCCCAAATTCCTCCTCCTAACGTTCCCCCCCCCCAATAACCGAATAAGGCCTTATGATCACTTATCAACCATTGGTTTCCTGAATGTTCTTTGGCGTCTCTTCTCAAGCTGTCCACCAACAAACAATCTGAACTCCTGGAGATCCACTGCGATCGCCACAAATGCCCAAATGCCGCAACGTGGACCCACCCTGGTCGAACCATGCTTCTGCGGTTGGTGCTTTGTGTTGTTTGAAGGTTGTAGCATCACATTAGTTTAACGATGTGTATAAACATAAGTATATTTATATATATTTAGATGCTTGCAGAAACTATAAATATGAATTTGCCAATTTGAAACTCTGGATCACTTGTGGGAGGTTTTCGTCAACAAAAACATGCATCATGGCATCTTTTGCAAACCATCTTTGAGATTTATGAATGGATGGAATGTAGCGGATTTATTCGTCTCCATTCGAAACAACCGGTTGAAATGTTTGATATGAAACAACACAGTGAAACATCTACAGTAATATTTCGCACGGACACCTTGAAGTTCAACACATTTTGCCACCGTTCCCTATGTTCTATCATTGATGCGCTCATCAATGCCACAGAAGCACGCACCATACACCATGTAAACCTGGCCTTAGCTTCAATTCTTTCCCAAATTAATATCTATCACCAAACATTTCAGGTACCTAAAATGGAGGTACCCACCTATATAAGCTGTATGTAAGGCCTATGTAAGGGAAAACCCACCCCCGAAATAGCCTTTTTAACTTATTAACTCATAATGGGTTCAGTACCTCCATTTTAGGCACCTGAAGTTCTTGGTGAATCTACCAATCCACTTGAAGTATCAAGGGGACATGACAGAAACTTGGCACTTTTCCTACACATTTTCTTGCAGGATTTCGATCCTTGGACTCCTTGGACCAGTTTCCATCAACCGGTCACGGCCTTATTTGGGGGCACCAAATGAATACTTGGTAAGTTCCTGGTGCCGGTGCGACATGGGTTTTTCGCTGCTACGACCTAACGATTTCCCTGTTGATGGAAGATATCCGGCGATCACCACCTGGGATGTAGAAAACCCTTGTAAATAACGTGATAAACTACCAACCTATCCCACTGATTAGCAGGATTTCTTCCATCAACAGTATCAAACAATGGTAAATTGATGGTTGATGGTTGGTGGTTGAGGTTGTTGGTTAAGGTTGGAGGTTGGTTGTTTACAGTGCAATCGGACAGTCGGATGGCACATCGCCTTGCATAAAGAAACAACCGACCCTTAGCGCGCCATTGCCATTGAGAAAAGTATATATGTGAATGTATTAGGTATATATATATATACATACATATACATATATATATATACATATTTATGTACCCAATGTATTGCACATATTATTGTATATATCAATATATATTATAGTTGCATACATATATTTGCAAATTCTTTGTCTGAATTCTCTGGCAAACAAAGTATCAGCATTGTTTTTTTTTCCAACTTGTGCATACCCCTTAAGGCCAGACGGGCCCCACCGAAATCCAACCTTGGTATTTCTGATCTAACCCATGACCCATGATCCAATGTGTATTTTCACACCAATAGTATATATAAAGAACCATCATTAAAAACAGCATCCCTGAAACACCATCTTTCGGTGTTTCTCTTTTTGTTTTTTTTCAACGCAATATCTGTGCAACAAATCCAGCTTCTCTCTGCAAAGCATCTGAAAGCATGTACCTCCAGGCTTCAAACCAACAACATCCAACAACTCCCAGTCAAAGCCAAGACTCCCTGACATCGACATTGCTAGTAGGCTTTATTGCTTGCAGATTCAAAGAATTTTGTTACAAAAATAGACGGTGGACAGTTTTGGTTCGAACATCCGAATCCTGCCTACAACAGCACCTTAGTATGCAAAACTATATTTTTGTATCGCTAGATGTCTTTAGCGTGTCCTATGGTATGATGTACGTACATACATAGAGGGTGTAGCAATAATCAAATACAATTGATACCATCTTGCGGGGTGCGACGAAATGCTGCGGGCCGGGCGATGAGTTGTGTTCACCAGCAAATGCTTCGCGGGAAATCTCTGGCACAAAATCAAAACATCATTGAGGTATCATGTATATAGATAGATAGGATTTGAATAAATACATATATAGCATCAAATATACAGTATATCTATGTAACTGTATGAATTTCAGATTCTATATGGGTGTTTCCAAAAATAGTGGTACCCCCAAAATCATTCATTCTAATAGGGTTTTCCATTATAAACCATCCATTTTGGGGTACCACTATTTTCGGAAACATCCATATCTATATATTATATATTATTGCCTTGTTTGCAGCCAATATAGTGCCTACAACCAGCGTGCCAAACCCAGAATCCACCGCTTCCCAAACGATTCCAACCATTCGATGCACAGGAATGCCACGGTGAGATCTCTTGACACAGATATCCTATGAGGGAAGCCTTAAAAGGATCTTTCCTCAACAAACATCCGAAACATTCCATGTAACAGGTGCAAGTCCCGCCAAGGAACATCCAATCAAACAATCAAACATACTCTATCACTACAAGTACCTGCTACTTTCAACGGCTTCAACCCGAAAAATACGTCCGTCAAATTGAACATATTTACATGATTCGCACCTCAAAGGCAAAATCTGTGCAAACACACTGGGTTTTCTTCGGACACAGTGTTTCAATATCAACCGTTCACCAAAGACCCAAAATGGAAGGATCCCACAAAAATCATGCAAACATGCTAGCTTTGAACCCTGAGACTTTCAGTTTTCAAACTGCAATTGGTACAAGCTCTTTATAAATATTGGGGAAGAAACTGGAATTGGGACCTGTAACTTCAAACAAACATCTAGAATCCGCAAGAATCAACATCAAAACAAGTTTTCGTAACACTGACTTCATGCCGTTGATGTAGAACATCTTGTACCAGTTGATATAGCAAGGATACCATTAAACTATATAAGTACAATGTTTCAGCTTTCCCAAATGGTGCAGGATGTTGTCTTTGGGCTTGGCTTCAAGAGATGTGGTCTCCCTGCCTGTCTGCAAGGAGTAGGTAGCACAAAGCTGATCTCCTTGTGAACAACTCCAAAACCAAGAGGGTTGAACATGGAGCATTACTGTGTCCCAGAAAATCATCAAAGTATACACATGTATGCAGCATATGACTTTCAAGCTTTTTTTCAAGTGTGATCAAACATTTGCTAGCAAAGTTATTGTTTAAAAAATCAGCAGGAAAAGGGCATCTGGCTCTTTGCACAATTGAAAATCAAAGGCGGTATTGCGTCAAAAAAAGGTTCAACTACATAGAACAAATTGAGCTTCACATGTAGGAGTTTGCCTTCATCAGGAAACCTTCACTGAAGGTTTCTGAATGCCACCCCTTCGCCATGTCTACACCAATGCAACCATAGTCTGACACGCGAAATTAACACACAACAGTGCCATCTCTGCAGTAATGAACCACGTTTTGTTGAAGACTTTTTTGAAACTCAGGTTTTTTTGGACTGAGAAAAAACCCGAATTGTTCAAATAAAAAACAACCTCATCCTTGCAACAAACCATATCTCTCGTCGAAAGAAACTGTCCTTCAAGAGCCCATAAGTTCACAAAACTTGACGTACCAGGAGCACTTTGCACCTTGATTATGCAACAAATGTCCAACTTTGACGGGTCAGATTGGACACATAATGCCAAAATGGTAGAGAAAAAAGGGGTTTAAAATGGTCATGTACCCATCCATGGACCCCAAACTATTATATACATCCATGGATTCGTCAAGTGAATGGCAAGTGGTGGTTAAAAGCAAGACAGCAAGACTGTGCGATCGTCAGAAAGTCGATATAAAGCGGAAGCTTAGATGCGAGTGTACCCACTAATTGTACTAGTTGTCCCAAAAACACTTGAAGGATTGAACATAATTACTATGCACCACTACATCATATTCTGCATGGATCTATGTGTACGTATCTTATGATGATCTGGACTGTTCGTAATCACCGGGGCTCTAAGTAGAATCCGTAATCCGAGGCAAGGCTCTAAGATCAGCTGAGAGCCGCGAAGGGTGGAGTCAAATAGAGAATAGAGAAAGGAAGGGTCACACAGCAAATCCTTTCGTTCGAGATGGAATCAAAAAGGTATCTTTCATGTACACAAGATGAGCATCCTGTCATTGACTGTAACAGTACTGGGAGCTCAAAAATTCGCTGTGTGATTCCAAATATTTCCAAATACATGTATTCTGGGCATATCAACCAACAAATATCTAAGGTGAAACAGTGAAACATCACAGGGCTTGCTGTTGTAGATGGCAGGATTTCCCCTCCAGTTCTATGGATTGACCCGATCAAGTTCACAGCTTGATTCGTCTGGGTTTCTTCCCCAAAGGCCACGCAATTTTTGGAGCTAAACCACTCCTTGTCCTTCTTTGAATAACTTCCTATTTGCCCATCAGAAAGTAAACAATAGAACATAATATATTAAAAGCAACTTTTAAACACATGCTTAGATCATCTTGGTAAAATATTGTAAAATCAGGCGCTCATTTTTGCATCATGGACAAACCTCACCCCAAATTCTATAAATCTCACCATCACAGCTATCCACTGGACTTGTCTCAGCTTCCCCGACAGCCAACAAACGATTGCCCGTGGCACTCCATGCCTCAGATCGCCAGGGATTCGGGGGTCGAACTTGGGTCGAATTTCTGGGCAGTGTTTTGTCTTAAGGTTGAACATATGGGTGTTTCCAAAAATAGGGGTACCCCCAAATCATCCCATTTTAATAGGGATTTCCATTATAAACCATCCATTTTGGGGTACGCCTATTTTTGGAAACACACATATTGAAAGATATGAAGCCGTCAAAATTGGTGCCCTACGATTCTCAATGGTTCAAAGGGTGGTTAAGGCTGGATAGTGGTTTATCATCCAAAGAATCTCCAATGAAAATCGAAAATCTGCTTTACATAATCATAGCTTTTCTAGTTGGTGGTTGAACCAACCCATTTGAAAAATATTCGTCAAAACCGGGTTCATCTTCCCCAAGTTTCGGGGTGAAACTAAAAAAATATTTGAGTTGCCACCACCCAGTTTTTCAGAACAAGAAACTCCTACTTTTCCCCAAGTTGTGACATCCAAAAGTCATCCCATGCGACGAAAATTCCATTCGACATCCGCTTCTCGCACCTCTGACAGTTGACTGAGGTTAGTACCGTGAAAAAATGACCAAAGATTGGATCTGATCAAATGGAATAATATTTCACCAACCTAGGTTTCCCTGAAATAGCCAGGGATTTCCCATTTGGGGGAAATCGGTCGTGTGAGGTCGCTATAATTTGACCAAAGATTGGATGTTCCAGAATGAATTCCCCTTTACGATGTTTGCATACACTCTCGAAAATTTGACATTTTAAACCAACCCAACTACTGTTGATGGTTCAGAACTCCCAAAGCAACCTCCCTAAAATGTAAAAAAACACAACCCTGTGAATTTTTGGTAGATTTCAACTACCAACCAACCTCAACTGGTGAGTTGAGTTGAACGCCGGATTTCTGGTTGCGAAACAAGATACCAGTTGCCAATGTCCAGGTGGACCACCTGCCTCTGGCAGATCCGCCGCCCCTGTGCCACTTGAAGGTGGTTTTTGAAGGTGGCAAGCAAAAAAAAGAGGGGAATCAGGGACGGTGGATGTATGGTGGATAGACATAGAAATATAGACGAGGATAACATAAACTTATTAGATCTAGATATGAAAATCAAAATTTATATAGATATAGATACAGATGTAGATGGATAGATAGAGAATTGATAGAGACATATTTGTCGGGTAAATGATCAGAAATTCACCCAACCAGGCAAACTCTGAAATTTCGGAGGATTAAGTTGTGACAACACTGAAGTCACTGACACTAATATTTGGCTACACATATACGATATGTGACTAGTTGGTGGTTTCAACCCATCTGAAAAATATTAGTCAAATTGGGAATCTTCCCCAAATAGGGGTGAAAATAAAAAATATTTGAAACCACCACCTAGATATATGAACATACACACATATGTTTCCATATTCTTCTATATGTACACTAACGAATTGACACCACCCGAAAAAAACATATTTACAACAAAAAACATGTCTGACAGGGGTTCATGGAACATTTGCAACTACACCACCACGAAATGGTAACAACATTTCATAAGGGTTCGACCTTCCCAATTTATCGGGAGTTGACTGCAATCAATTTCTATCACCACTGGTTGAAAACCAACCAGAATCATACAAAAAGGGTAACTCCGCTAGGATCCAGCTAAACGTACATGGGTTGATTCAAAAAAATGCTAGGGCAGGAATCCAACATGTCGAGGAAACTACCCATTGACAAACTCTGATGCTGTTGCGCCAAGTTGTAAAATCTTGAGCCATCCGCCTGTAACACATCTTCGGGATCAGTTTACTGATAGAAAGCATGATTGCAAGACAAGATTTGGCCAAGTTCGCTTTGGTAGTACCTTTGGAGAAGCACATAGAAATCTTGAGCAAAAGAGTAGATGCAGGACCATCCAACTCAAAACAAAATACTTACAGCAGGTTCAACAACATCCTCCAGTATTGGTATTGCTGGCTTCATGTAGTTCCCCACCACGCCACCAGGCGCCTGTGTGTAATACCCAAAAAAAGTCTTTGGGTGGTATGTTGCGGTGGTCATGGTATTTCGGTACATACTTCACACATGTCCAAACCTGTGATGTAACCCGTGTTCAAAGTGCTTCGGAATGGACTTCTTCGGTACATACTTCACACATGTCCAAACCTGTGATGTAACCCGTGTTCAAAGTGCTACGCAATGAACTGCTTCGGTACATACTTCACACATGTCCAATCCTGTGATGTAACCCGTGTTCCAAGTGCTACGCAATGAACTGCTTCGGTACATACTTCACACATGTCCAAACCTGTGATGTAACTCGTGTTCAAACATTTAGCAAAATTAGCAAAGGTGTGCTGAAAAAGTGCGAAACGAATTAGTTTCGTCGGGCCTGGATTTTACAAAAATTGGCTATCGTCTGAGTTTTTACATCAAAATGAGCGTTTTGCTCACAGGCGCCTCATGGCGTGCTGACCATGTAGTTTCAACCCAACTAGATAGAGGTTACAAAATAAGTCGTCCAACGGATAGTCCTCACTAAATGGAGGTGACCAAAAATGTTTGAAAACCACCACTTAGCAGTCCTTCTTGCAGTGGAAACACAAGCTTAACAAGATCCGGCCAAGCCTGCTCCAGGTTTCTTGGGACGATTTACCTCAAGTCATACAAAAGGACAAAGATATGGCCTTGAGACCTACAGAAATTGTCAAACATTGAGCTTGTAGAGGTTAGGCATGTCAGGTATTTCATCTCACAATGTCCTGTCCATGAAACTATTGATACTCGACATCATCTGCTTTACTTTGCAATGTGATGGCAACTGACGGCAACAATCCATCACCAAATTTCAAATCACTTCATTATATTTTCATTATATCATTTCACATATGATCTTCAAAAAGGGGGAGGATTGAGGGACGGGAAGCCCAGCTGGGGCTCCCAAACCACAGCAGCTACAGGTCTTGGCCTGAGGAAGTTGGCAAGTAATACTGGGTATAGATAGGTCCTAGCTGCACGAAACGCCGTGAGTTGGGTAGTGAACTAACCATTAGTTGCAGGGTTTTTTCGAAAAACATCACCAGCTGGGACAAGGATTTCAGCCTTCAACAGTATGTAGTTTGGTTTTCTTATTTCTTGGGTCATTTATTTCAGAAATCCAGGGATACAACTACTGCTGAAAGCATGTCGAACGTAAATGAAAAACTGATGTAAATAGTGGAGAAACTACCAGCCTTGACTGGTGCAACCGCCAAATGTCTTCCATCATCACAGTATCATTTACTCACCTATCTTTTGATCCACGCGGATCATCATGTATTTCAATCTGACGGAGTATGAAGGTTCACAGGTCACGTGAAATCGTGCATGTCAGGCTTCAAGTTGCACTGCAGCTTACAAGGATTGATCGTATCGAAACTAAACATTGCTTCTCAAGAACCTGTTGCTATGTCACCAAAATTCAGAGTTGCACTCTCTCACTATATCAGGAGGAAGAAGTTAGTTTGCGCCTGTTAAAGTCTTGAGTCTTAACTGGAAATCTGTCGCGGATCGAATTCATGTCCATTTTGCGTGGGAGGTGTGGAACGGCCAACATTTCACCTGGTTTTAAATTCAACAAACTAAGAAGGTGTTCCAGGGTTGAAATCTGACCAGAATCAAGTTGACCAAAGGATTCGAAGGAAAAAAAGGTTTGCAGCACGAAGACTCAACAAACACATGTTTTTTTCCGGCCAGTGTATCTACCTTTTACCAAAGGGTATATAACCCTTGTCACATTTGTGGATCTGGCAAGTACTTTTTGCCTCCGAAGTACAATGCTTCCTGGTGAGATCATGATTGATGAAGCCATCATGAGACATCGTTACAAGGACATACATGCTAGATGGATTCCCCCGGGGAGAATTTTGCTGATGCTAAATCATCTGGATATGAAGCAGGAAACCAAACTTCTGTCCCGATCCAATCCCTCTGGACATTTTGCGGATGATTACAAGGAGTTTTCACTTTCCATAATGGGCTGTAGCTTTAGATCTCTTTATAGAATTTTTTGAGAGACTAGTATACTTTGGGGGTATCCCCGGCCCACCAACAGTGGAAAGTGAAGGTTTATAGGGGGCCCTTCATAAAAATAAACAGATTATCATTTCACTGTTAGTGGGTGGCAAATATCCCCAAAGTATACTCCCCTACAAGACAAAACAGAGGTCCAATTTGCTCCGAGTGGCAGTTGCCGCAGGAGTCGGCCGTTTCCAAAGGACCAAAGCTGCACTGTACCATCCTGGGGTGGAAGAAGGTGGTACACACCTACCAGTCAACTTGGGGTGAGGATCTGGGGGTTGGATAAAAAAAACATATACTGGTTGGTGGTTTCAACCCATTTGAAGAACATTAGTCAAATTGGATCATTTCCCCAGGTAAGGTTAAAAATAAGAAAATGTTTGAAACCACCACCTAGTATATATATAATATATAATCATGTATTATTGTAAAGATACACATATTTATACATACGTAATCTCTTAAACTTAAACGTCACTAACAGTAAAAAAACAATCACTTCAAGGCCACTAGGGGTGATCTTTATAGCCATTCAAAAGGGACATATACAAACCTGATGATAGTAAGGACATAGTGTACCATCTTTTCCGAGCGCAAATACATGTTGCGCAACTGCGCATCTGTACACATATACAATGCATACGCAGCATACCACTCGTCATATGTATGTATCTACAACTATGTCACCATGGGACTTGGTTTTCCCAGGAATGACGACATCATTCGGGAAAACCCACCATGAGGATTGTTCAAACAACACCGCTCTATGCAAGCTAGACCTTGGTATGTGGACATGTTCCCAGAAAAGGTTTCGGGATACATCAAATGTGCAACTCGGATTACAATTTGTAGAGGTTGAACGTGAAAGGATTCGTGAAAAGGAGGCTCAGAATGACTGGTTAGAAGCATTGCTTATACATCTTGACAATGTTGACAAGTTGAAAGGTTGGGCAACAAAACGGCAACTCAAAGTTGTCAGTGCCACTCTATGATATGTGTGCCGTGTTCACCAACATTCCAAAATGTGGCTCAACAGCAGGCCACATAGTCTACGTTTGAGAAGGATCCCAACATGGCCATGGCATAAACAGCAGGAATCACCAGAAAGTGCATCCATCAACTTGATATGAACAGTGACCAAGGACCCTGGTTATTTGCTGCATATAGGGCGTTATACTATGCCATTATCAGGAACCCTATAAACCAATCAAATCCAATCGAATGTCACAAGGGTTGTGAACATTGCTCACATTTTGGGATGAGTATTGGTGAGAAATGGAAAAACATGTTCAGAACTCAAACCAGGTCGGACTTGCTGATTCCTGCCATCTGCAATGTTGTCGCTCAACTCACGGGAATCATCCAGCCCGTATTTCTGGTGGCCGAGTAGCTTTTAGGTCGGGAAAAGGATCCCGGATCCCCATGAAGAACAGAACCTTAAATCATTGAACTACTTTGTAATATGCATCATGCCCCCCCATTTTTTCCAAAGATTCAAATATACACCCCTGAAGTTTAACATAGAACCTGAAAATGATGGTTTCCAAAGTTGGGATCTCCTTTTTTTCAGGGGGCTGATTTTCAGGTGAACCATGTTAAACTTCAGGGGGTGTAAGTATTGATGGCCCTATCACCAAACATATTTCAGCCCCCATCCCCCAACGGCAACGGTCAGCTTCAGGCACCTCACTCGCTGCTGCAAACATGGACTTAAAAGGATGAGATTCGGCCTGGGGATTCAGCCACGGGCAGATTCAGCGGGAAACATGTTGCCGGAGAAGTTGTGGTTTGTTGGTGCAAGTTTGGTGGTTCACTATATATGAACGTTTCCTTAAATGGTGGGCTAAAACCCCCCATGTTTCATCCCATTTTAATGGGGTTTTCCATCCATTTTGGGGTACCACTATTTTTTGGAAACACCCATATATGATCCCGGTTCGCGGTTCGCTACCACCCCCNGACGAGGGGGGAGGGGGGTTGATGGGTTATGACCATGACCAGTGGCGAGGGGGTGGGGGGGGGACCCGGAACCTGGAACATATATACCCTTCATGGAACTAACATATTTCATCAAACATCACTTTTGAGTCGATGATTTTCAGTTTCCCGGTTGGTGGGATATGTTAATTCCCTGGAGGGTAATGTTGATGGTTCAGAAATCTTGCACATCTTGCACCAGTTGAGTTGGGTAGTTTATCAGATTTGTGATTTGTTGCAGTTCTATCCCAGGACCGCCCTTTAGGAAAGGGATTGGACGTACGCCACTAATATCCTTAAATATACACCACTAGCGTAAACCACAAATTAACCATTCGTTGAAATCTGTTTCTTGCTGGAAACAAAGCACACATGTGTAACTAAGCAGTGGTCAATCTTCCGAACGCAGAACCTCAAACTTCCTATCTATTGAGTCTTGAGCATCGCAAAAAAGAGATGTTATTGCTGATATTAAGACTCTCCGTGATGGAATCTCTGTTTGGCGATGGTGCCATGATCCACCTTTTGCTTGCAGTTGTTATTATCAAGTCAATGGGTCCTCCAGCTGAAAATAAGTACCTTCAACAAGGCTTCCAGTGTCACTGATGACTGCCATCACGTCGTACCAGAATTTTTCTGATGATGCTACACTTCCTAAAACTAACAGCTCGCCCCTAAAAATGGTGGTTTCCAAGTTCGGAATCTCCCTTTCCAAGTCCAGGTGTCTATTTTCAGGAACCAAAGGTCAGTTGCAGGGATGCTATGGGATCACAACCCCCGCAAAACAAACCAAAAAAAAGTAAAACCACTTGGGTGTTTCCAAAAATAGGGGTACCCCAAAATGGATGGTTTACAATGGAACACCCTATCGAAATGGATGATTTGGGGGTACCCTTATTTTCGGAAACACCCACTTGAATCAAGAGATTCGGATCTTTGATCTTGTTTATCTTGTTTTGTTGGTGATTCAGCTGACCGATTTTTGTTTGGAGGTCCTGTTGATGGTTCAGAAATCTGGCGAAAAAACCACCGAAAGGATCTAGTTGGTGGTTTCAGCCCGCTTGAAAAATATTAGTCAAAATGGGAATCTTCCCCGGGTAGGGGTGAAAATAAAAAAAAATATTTCAAACCACCACCGAAAGGATGTATAAAATCAAACCCTGTCAAATAATGGTAAATAACCATAAATAACCTACCTTCACCTCACCTGGTTACAATTTATCGGATTTCTGGTTGCCATCAAAAGGTAGCCTCCACCCTAACAAGCTCCCAGCAGTTGAGCCCCCAACATCCACCAATGGCACTCGTGGGCTGAGGCCCTGTCGACCCGCCTCGTTCGTCATGGATGGCTGGATAGGCTTGGCATGAACAAAAAAAATGGTACTGTTGATAAACCTAACATCTTAGGCAAGGTACCATGTGATGCTAACATTAAATGTCAACAACCTATATAACATGTACTGTCGATAAACCATGATAAACCATGAGGTACTGTTGATGGAAAAGAATCCATCAACTAGTGTTTCCGAAAGTGATGAAGTACTCCAAAGTGGATGATTTCTTTGATGGTATTCCAGTCAAATCTAGAATTGATTTGGTGGCAGAAGCATTCATAGTCGCAACCCGGAGATGAAAACATGTCCTGAAGGGACTCTTGTTCGAAGCTGTAGTACTTGCCATGGATTTTCCTTCCTACTCTTCCTTGGACTCGGGGTGTTCTACACGGCCATCATCACCAAAAACACATTCACAAATATCTGCAGAACACATATTTTGACTCGATATTCACAGTGATCTTCATCGCCCTCTTGGTGCAAACAATCGTTTTGGACGAAACAATCGGAAAACGGAACAACAACCCAATGCGAAATCGTCCCGTCGCCAAGGGACAGCTTCGCCATCCGCAGGTAGCCTTTGCATGGGGCCGTGGGGTCATATGCTTTTGGGACGAGAATAAATTACAGCAGGAGGCAATCGAATCATCATGCCAAACATGAGATTGAAGTGCATGTCCAGGTAATTTACGATAAAAACATACAGCTGAGAATGCTTGGGACATGATAATCATGATACTCGTGAGCGGTTCTTTTCGGGAGCCAAGTCGACTTGAGCTTCTAACCCAAGTCACCCCAATGAGTGGATTTCCATTTCGCTTGAAAGCATCGTATTTTCAGTTCAAACCCTAAACATCCCCAAACCACATGACAACTTACGAATCCACTTAAAACGAAACAAACAACCATAAGAAAGCCACAACTCTCAAGTCTCCCAAAGTCCCTTAAGGTGTCTACCTTAAGGTGGCCAAGAAGTGTTGCACTTCAATACCTCTGTGATTGACCTTGCGCCGTCGCAGGAAATATCCGGGTTCACCAGTGACCAACGGGGGGGAGTATCCAACATATCCAATCTACCAACATGTTCGCTGTCTTTTCCAGGTTGATGCTGATTGGATGGAGTAATTTTTGGTTGATGCCAGAAAGAGGGTTTTGAGCTCAATGTTCATTGCATATTTCAAATGTTGTCCCCTTGCTTATCTGAATATCCGATATCCTCCTACCAGAACCCATTGTGATTAGGCCACTGAGCACTGATATGATTGCGTGCACTACTATTGCCATGTTGAAGGTGATCTTGCTCAGTGAACATTGCACAGCTTCCGTAAATCATCCAACGATCCATTTCAGTTTCAGTGCCATAATAAGAGTCAGCTAGTCTTTCATCTTTCCTTTTAGGTGGGTGAAAACAAGATGCACCCACACCCAGAACCATTTCTTCTGCAATGATGCCTTGTTTCAATCCCCGCAAAACATGTTTGAGAAAGTCAATACATGGAAAACTTCCCCCCCAGTCTCGCCCGAACCCCGAGTACGAATTCGCAATCATCTACAACGAATTCAGGATGACCCTCCCCCAAAATTGATGGTTTTCTTGATACCCCATGGTCAAAGTACATGGCACAGTCCCCAAAAGGTGGGTTAATACAGGGCTTATATAAACCAATACATTGTAACTGCGCCATCTACTTTTACCCTTGGTGTATTCCCTAGGGCAAATCTTCAAGAAATTCAACTCCACCGACTCCGAGGTAACAGTGCTGACAGCCAACTTCGCTGCTTTCACCAGAAGCTGGAATGACATTGGCACCGGAAGCACCACCTGCAAGGGGAATCTGAGACTCCGTAGCTCCCTGAATTTGAATTCTTAATTGTTATCCATAGCTCCTGAGAGCTGATTTTAGTTGCCCAAAAACGAGTGATTTCAAAAAAGATTTGGTACTGCTATTATATATGTAGATAAGTCTCAAAGACTCAAATGCTGACATTTCCCAAGTGTTCCTTTTGCTAAAGTATTGCTGTCAGACTCACAAAGTCTTGGCTTTGGTCATAACTTTACAGTCAGGGTTTCGAGACGACCCACACCCCTCGTTCGTGTTTCGCTCTTGGGACAAGCAAAGAGCTGCCCCAAGGCCAGATCTTGGAATTGAACGCAATCATGGCCTAGTCAATTTTGAGTACGTAATGTATCAAATTCCCTCATAGTAGCCCTTATACGTATAATTACTGTACACATATTTCCACCTTGGTGCTTTTCAGTTCACTTCCAGGGAAATGGCTGCAAATTGCAAATTGGCACGTAGCACCGTATCATCAAGGAATCATCAACAATAGCCATAGAATTGAAACATCCTTAAACAGCCATAAGCACATAGGACGAAACTCATGCCACCCCAAATTCATCCCCTTTCCATTTCTTCATGCTGAACATGTACATCACAGGAAACACGTCAATTTTCAGCTACGTAGATACCCAAATCTTAGATACCAGCCATGGGCCAACATCTCTTGGACGCCAAGCCCAGTAGAAACTCCGCGGCTGCATCCAACATGGGCGCATTCGAAGAGAGCCTCAAAAATTCCCACACAGAGTGGACTGTCAAGGTCCGTAACATTAGTACTTGAAACAACCAGATTTGATTTGATTTGATTTCGATTTGTGTCTCTTCAATGCTCTTGGCTCTTCTACATAATCCTACCTACCTAATTTCGTAACTTGTACCATTTAAAACTCAATCTTCCAGCAAGCTGCCCGGCCACCATCCTCCCATGGATTTCACGAAGATCCACTGAGAGAACCAACGAGACTCCCAAGGCGGTCATAGCATACACTTCTACACGACGACCTGGTCGCTCCTGGAACAAAGAATGAGGAGTTTGAAGTTTCGTGTCATACACAGATAGTGTATGACAGTGTCATTGTACATAAATAAACAAATGTATACATATATATATAATATACATGCGATAAAATATGTTGTATTCATTTGTACTTTGTAAAGATTAGACAGCAAACGAATTTCATGTGCATCTATATAATTATATATTACTATATATATATATTTACTATTACTGATGTATATGTGTAACTCCAGCAATTCAAAAGATGGATCTCCAAGGCAGGTGTAACGACATGAGGATAACATAGAAAACTCACCAAACGAATGGACCCTCAGAAGGTCGATAAAATGACAAAACAATCAACACATAAATCACGTGGTAATGGACAAATACTGGAACAGGATCAGTTGACTCACATACAACATATTTTCTTATCTAAGTGGAACATGATGCAGTGCTTACAGGACTTAATGCATCTTGATCAGCGTCAACGAACCAATGTCTTGCAAAATGCGATCTCCGCTCTCTGTTTTTGGAGATCTTCGCCAGTTACCCCAAGAAGTGCAGGAAAGTGAAGGTTCAAAAGGGACTGGTGGGACATGGCTGCACCCAATCTAATTATGTGTGTTAAGTATGTTAGTATCTTATGTATGTTATGTATGTTATGTATGTTATGTATGTTATGTATGTTATATATGTGAAATATGTTAAATATGTTATGTATGTACGTATATTTACATGGATACTATCTGAAAATATTTGAAAAATGAAGCCAGAATGCACTCATGCACCCGGTCAGACCTCATCTTCTTGGCGTGCCTTACGGACTGTAACAGCTGCCAGCCACAGCAGGTAAATGACTCTGATTCAACTTTTTGATGAAGAAATTACAAACATGTTTTTTTTTCAGCTATTCCATCACTAACATTATTCACTTCAACAATATGCTGAGGAAAATCAAGGCAAGAAACATCAAACAAACATCAACATGATGTAAATTAACAGTGAAACGTCATCCTCACAGCCTTTTTTGATAAATCACTCAGTTGTACACCCATCGTGCAGCATGACCCGCATGGCAAAACCATGGTCCAGCAGAGCCTTTGACCTCTCGGAAAGATGTTTTTTTTTCACCGAAGATTACCGGCTGGAACATAATTCCCATGAAGGTGAAAGGTTGGAAGATTATTTTTCCTTTCTTTTCATGGGTGATTTGTAGGTGAACCTGCCGTTAACACTTCCAGAAAATTGATTCTTTCACTAGTTGGTGGTTGAACCAACCCACTTGAAACATATGCGCAAGTCAAATTGGATCATTTCCCCAGGGATCGGGGTGAAAATAACAAATGTTTTCAGGTTGGATTCCATAAAGAATTCATACCTTCGGTGTACCCTCCGCCCAGGATGCCAGTCACAAATGAAAGTTTAGTTCGGGATTGCCGATCCTAAATATGGAATAATCCTGGTGGTGACTGGCATCCTGGGTGGGGGGTAGTTCCAATTCAAACCACAAAAAGAACTTGCAATACTGTTGATGGAATAAATCGTGCGCAAGTTGATATGCAAATTTTCCATTATTTACAGGGTTTCATACAAGTCAGGTGGTGCAGGATTTCTTCCATTAACAGTATCACTTCTATTGAGGGTAAGATCCGATATTTGCAAGATTGCATCCAAATAAGGTTGTTGGTGATGTGTGTACACTGCCCATATTGGCCAAACATGAGGTGGACTCCAATCCAAAAATGAAAGCATGAGAAAACAACAACTGTTGTTTCAATTGGAAATACTTTCTTTCAACCAACTTACCCCCTTCCTTGATTCAGACTTTGTTCTCCTTCAAAGGAGCAGAAAAGAAACAACTGGCAACATCCGAAGAATAAATCCAAAACAAGCTGCGAATAGAATTAAGTGAGTGCTAAAATGCTCCATTCGCAGATCATCACACGTAGACTTGGGCAACATCATTGCATATGGCTTCAAAAAAGGGAGCAAACCGTTCTTGGATTCTAAAGTCACTTCACTACGCCATTCCAAATTAGAAGTCATCCCCAAAACAAAAACGTGGAATTAAACAACCAGTTGGATAAGGGGATGTAAATGTGTTTCCGTAAGAAGCCGAAACAACAACTATAGTTGATGGTGTTAAACCCACTTTAGAAAAAAATACGTCAAATTGAATCATTTCCCCAAAATAGGGATGAACATAAACTTAAACAAATCTTTGAGTTGCCACCACCTAGAGATTTTTTTTGGAAGTTACGTAGGGACATCTTCCCACCTCGCAGCTTAGGCCCACCTGCACGGCCACTTGCAAGGCCCCACCGCTCCGGTCGCAGCATAGAAAACGTGGTGCTGGGCTGGTGCTGGTGCCTGAGGTGGAGAGACAGGAAAACCCCAAGATAGCCCTGGAGTATATACACCAGGCATCCCCAACACCGCCAAATGAAAAGGAATTCTGGGTCTGGGGTTTGTTCCAGGGGTATGTTGGGAAGATTCATTACAACATCCAACTTTTGTAGGATCAATATCTCCGCTTCCAAAAGATGAAAATCTTGCAAATCCATGAAAGGCATAGAACTCGAATGAAACTTAACTTCAACTGCAGCTACAGATTTCATCAGAAACTGCACTTTTTGTACTCACTTCTTGTGCATGGCAGCCAGAAATCGGGAAAAACCTGGGTTCAAACATGCTATTTCTACTAGCAAACAGTACCATAAAAGGCCATCAGTGCCCACCTCGCCAAAGGATGGCGGATTGCCTGTCATAGGCGAAGAAAACGCGAAAAAGGGGTGCACGCAAAAAACTTGAAGTTTTTTTTGTTGGTTAGGGATGGTTAGGTTCTTAATTTGACAAGAGTCATAAATGGTGTTTTTTTAGATTTTTCATGTTTGATGCCTTTTTGCCAGTGCGCGGAAACATCTTTTGACCAACCCGTCACTTGCTGACTTGCTGAAGCAACAAGTATCTGGGAACCTACGCCGGCAACAGAAAAAAACAACAAACTTATATATCATGTATCACATATCTGCGAACTATCAACAATGAATAACATATACTTAGTGAGTAAACACAAAACTCCAAAATACATGCTAGTCTATGATGCTGGATGGAACCACAGTGACAAATCACATGATGGCCTACACAACTTGGACGAAGGCACCAACAACCTGGCAAGATCGTGGCGTCGTCAAATCGTGTTCGGCAAAGGAATGTTTCTTTCCCAAAAGATTTTGGAAGGTAACAAACTTGAATTTACCGAATGCTTTATTTGGGCTATTTGCGAAACAAAGTTGAGTTTAGGACCCTGCTGGCATATTTTTGTTTGTGACTTTTTGAATATCACACGTTGACTTACCGTTCTTTTTGCCAAAAAAAGGGGTTCTCACCCAAGTGTCTGATGCAGTAGTTTTTGCTAGGTGAAACATTCGGGGAACGGTCCTCTCTGCAGCAGGTATGCGTGGTTTGGATTTGGCTTCTCTTTCAATGTCTTTCAATCCCCCCAAATATGTATATAAATTATATTCTACATATATGTATATATGTTTATGTCTATATATGCTTATGATTGCTTATGAATATAAAACAAAACCATGTAACACATGAAGTCAAATTATATCAATTTGTTTCATAGTCTATATATATACCCTGTACACTTCCCAAAATCCTTCACAAGCTGTTTACCCATCTTGAATTCGTGCCATCCACCACCTGTCCACCACGACGGCGGCCGACTACCTTGGATGATGAGCAAAAAGAAGCACCAGTCGACGGGTACCATTCAACTGACGCCTGACGGGTCAGGGGAGTCAGTGGCGACATCTGATGGCAAGAACCACAATAAAACCACTGCAGCAAGAAACGCAAGGGAAAAGAACAAGGGAAAAAAGAAGACACATGAAGACACCAAAAAAAAACACAAGAAACAAAGAAACAGCCAACACAAACAACATCTTTGACAGGAACGTCAGCATAGAACCATGTATTGTAAACATCTGACAAGTTTTGTATCTGGCGATGCAAGTAAATCCGATCCCATGCAATCAAGAGTGAGTGGTCTCAGTAATCCGAGTTAAAAGTTGCCTCAAATATATAGATTAAATCAAATCATTTGGGGTATGATTGGACATGATTGGACAATAGAACGACAGCGTATAATTTTTTTTCCATCACATTCCTGAAGCATCAACCAAAAACAATTCTTGGGTCACTCGGCTGCACCATTGGCACCATTGCAAAATGGAAGGGATTCCAATGGATTACACCCCCGAAAACGCGGGAAAACCAACCGTGTTCCCAACCGCGAGCTCGTGAGTTCAGTGTGGCGTGCCGGACCCCAACCGAAGATTGCTTCCAGTTGAGTCGATGTATCTCCTAAGTCCTATTGAAAACGGTGATTTTCCAGCCAGTCACGAGTCATGTAAGTTTTCGGGGGCCCCCGGTACTCTTCAAGTGTTCTGAAAAAAAATCAATTTGCACCAAACCCTTTTTCTAGTTGGTGGTTTCAACCCATTTAAAACATATTAGTCAAATTGGATCATTTCCCCAAGTAGGGGTGAACATAAAAAATATTTGAAACCACCACCTAGTTTTTCACTGGGTTGACGCACCACAACGCTAAGAATGCATCAGCACTGGTCGAAAATGCCTCAAGTTCCGGGATGATGCTCGGGTAATTCCCTGGGGGATCGGTGCTTCCGATTGGATATGGTTGCTCTTGAGGATCTCTCAAAATATTTACCACCTTCCCCCCAAATACACTAACATGACAATGGAAAAATCAATAAAATCATCATTTCTAATAGGAGATACATCTTCAAATGCAATGGTTGGTTTTCCATCGTCATGTTAGTTTTCGGGGGAGTACATGTTTCTTGCTAGCCCGGCTGTTCCAGGAATGAAAAGAAAATGACCCCGTAATTTGCAACTAATCCAGGCCTGCCACTGGAGTGGCGTGATTAATTAGGAGATTCTGTAGCACACATGGCAGGGGCTATACATTCCAAAATACTTGCAGTTCAAGAACTCTTTCAGATTCACATGACTCCATTCCATTAGAAATCAAAGTTGCGACGTTACTTTCAAAATGTTTCCAACATCACCGATTTTCTCGGGTAAATTTCGCGGGTCTTCACGCATTGATAGGTCCAGGCATCCCCGGCACTCGCTAAGACAGCGGAAAGTTGCGCTTCCGGAGCGCAAAGAGCTAAAGGCCACCTCTGGGCCGCGAGGGGTGGTAAATCCCATGGTCATTGAGGAAACCAGGTGCTTCGGTGCTGCACCTGTTTGTTCCTTGTTTCCAAGGCGTGTGTTAATAATATATACAGAGAAACAAACACAAACTTGCAACCCACAGGGTGTATATACCGATATCATGATGTGTAAATTTCATTTGGTAGCTACAAAAGAAATACCCTCAAGACACTGAGACACTTTGTTTCCACATCGTTTCAACTCAAGTTGATGGATAGATTCCTCAGATAAAGGATTCGGAAGTGAATGAACATCGAGTTCACATCCCGCCTATCGAAGGTATCACACGCCTGCCAGGACATGTAAGTTTTAAACATCTGCGACGTCTGAATTGTAAGCTGCAACTTCAACGAACCTCTTTGTTTTGATTTTTTGCAAAAAACATGAGGAAGTACAGCTACTTGGAAGAAACTCTGCAGCAATAAATCTTTGTAGTTGAAATCTCACTATCTATATCCATTTACACTCCGGAGTTTTTAAGCATGCATTCGGTTTTTCTGTTTTTTTAACCACCGGGTGTCCGGTCGATCTTTCTCACATGGAATTTTTCATCACACCAAAATCGATGGCATGGTGGTAGTTGTCAAATTCCCATCTTTTGGTGAATTTATGATCATTCACCAACGCGGATGCTTACTAACAAATGGATTCGTTTAGTAAATTTGATGCAACCAACATTTTTCACCAACCAACGCATGCAAGTGATGTTTTTCCGGAAATGTTGTATCCCCCTTTTTCTAGCTTAGCAGCCTTTGGACAAATAAGCATACCTCCCTTACTGTATACTTACCCCTTTCGGGTGGTGGTGGTGGTGGAACATCCACATGGATCTTACGTCATTTCGCCCTGCCTCTTTTGCAGCTTTCAGGCACTGCGACCTCACCAAGGCCGAGAATTTTGGGATGGCTAATCAACTTCTACATCTTTGGAGTAATTTTTCACACGAAATTTCCATATCGATTATCAACCTCATTCAAGTGTCGGACTTCAAACAAAACAACCCATTTCAACCAACCAAAAAAACGTCATCATTTTTGGAGTGGACACCCCTCCACTCCACTCCGTTTGCGCCGGGTTTACCACACCTTACATGTTTGTGCAGCTGTTTGAAGGAATCGACCAAGGCCTTGGAATGTGCTTTGCTCCGTGGAGATATTTTGGAGACCTTGACGAGAAGATGTGGTGAGGCCTAAAACTAAGAGCAAAAGAACCTGAAAATTGATGCTTGGAAGACTACTTTCCTTTTGGGATGGCCTATTTTCGTGGGCTATCTTGTTTTTGGAAGTGCATTGTTGACACACTTTTCCAAATGAAAGGTTGTAATACTGTTTGTCATTGAAATCTTGAATAGTGAATAAAGGAGTGGTAAATAACGTGGTCAAACATTTTTTTGGGGGGGACTGATCTTCACAAACTGCTTGTCCCCCCTTTTGAACCCTTCAAACCTGCTGTTTATTCTTGTCAAATCTTTCTCCTGAAAGGTTTCCAGGGCCAAATTCACGAATGAATCTTGATAACTTCCATCCAGTTTAAACGACTACTCCGGGGCTCATAACGACCAGAACGACGTAAGTTGATTGATTTTTGCGTCTGCTTCCTTCATTTCCGATTTTTTCCTTCCATGTCATTTAAGTTGAAAGATTCCCCAAGTCTAAAAACAAGATTTGGCTTTCATTAAACATTTGCTTGAAAAAATATTGAAATCAAACCTCAAATCAACTGGGCGAGGCCGCCCAAAAACGGGAGTAATAAAGGGGTATAGTAAATAAAATCTTTATTGTTATTTCCTTTCCCTTCACTTTACTTTATTTCAGAATGTGTCCATTCATGTCTTTTCAGTTCCTTCCTTTCCGTGCCTTTTTCAGTGCCTTTCAATTCCTTCGTTTACAGTCTATTTGTGGCTTAAAAACAATCAGCAGGAAGTACCGAAGTCACCGATACAAAACCCAATGCAAACACATTTTTGAAATCATTTGTATACCCCGAATTTGTTGTTTTTGGCCACTATACATTAATCACGACCCAATTATTTTGCATCAGATTTTTGATGGACCATCATAGTTTTCAATCTCTATGTCAGTACATATTCCTCCCAAATAATCATATATCCATATTAAAGATATGCAACAACTGCATGTCTAGTCTACAAAGATCCCGAAATCTTGACATGTTTGACCCAGGCATAGATCCACGGTAGCACTGTCAAACCATATTGAAACATTGAACATTTGTCTACTTTATCATATTGTGTCCAACGTGGTGGTAACCTCCATGTGGGTCTGGCGAGAATCCTCGTAACCAGGCTACGCACGGAGATCAAAACTTTCAGCATCCGATCATGGGTCCCCAAGCATCATACCAGGCAGTGATCCAATGGCCTGACAACTGCTGCAAAATGGGGAATTAATTCATCTAAACTGTGAGATTTTGTGGCAACCAAAGGAAATTTTTGGAAACAGAACCAAGAACAAATTTCATTTTTTCATCAAATCAAACATCATTTCCAAACCCAAACATTGATTCTCTAGCCCCACGTAGTTTTCAAGTCCCTGAGTGAATTCCATTTTTTTGGAGGCACGCCTGTCCCTGATAGAAATGATTTTGGATGCTGTTCACGTGAGAGCCGGACCCATATACCGACCATTTCAAAAAGCACTCAGGACAATTTCCCGGGTGTTGCTTCCGCTTGTCGACGCAAAAAAACCACAGCCCGCACATTTCCAGGTCCTGAACTGTTGGCTGAACGCCGGCGGATGCCAGCTAGCAAGAGAACAAGCCTGCCCAAAGCCGAACAAACATGGTCGTGTTTTTCTTTTCCGAGACCCGAGACCCTACACGTTTAAAAGCTTCCCCACTACATCCTACCTACCACTACGGCTACTACTGCTGCTGCTGCCGCTACTGCTGCAGCTACCACAATCGCTGGGACCTAGTGGTACTACTGCTACACTGCTACTACTGCTAATGTCATTACTACTGCTTCTACGAAGAAAAACCAATGCAAATCCTGCTACTACTGTTGTTGCCACCGCTGCTGCTACCATGCTGTATTCCTATACCATGCCCCTACCACTGCTACTGCTGCTACGTGCCTGCTACCGCTACTGCTGCTTTGCGAAAAACGGCGATAGCCAGCTGCAAAAGCAGCCATGATTACAGTAGGGGCAGTAGCAATGGTAGCAATAGCAGCAATAGTAGTAGCACTAGTAGGAATGGTAGCGGTCGTTGTAGCAGCAGTACTTGGGGCAGTATAGCAGTGGTAGTCGCTGGCGGGTGGCAGGGAGCGGCAGAAGTAGTAGCAGTAGCGGACGGGCCGCAGTGGGCGCAGCGTGGCATCATGCAAAGCCGCTACATAGTAGCCAAGGACCAGTTGCCCATTGGATGTGGCGTAGCTCTTTGCAAAGCCTTCATTGGCCTTGACCAGCTTTCTGTGGTGGTTCGACTCCACCCTGGTCCGCTTTGCTAGCTAAGCCGCAAATTGCGCCTCCAAGATCTGCTTGGGAAAGATCCCAACCTGTTTACCCCAGCCCCCTAGCTCCCAAAGCGTCAGCGGCTAGATTGGCTGAAGCCCTTCAAAAGCCTATGAAAGCCTGGATATTTTGCTGGCGCGGCAACTATTCACATCGCTTTGACAGAGGATACCACCCCATGATCTACATGATCCCGGTAAGGACCATGATGCCGATGAAGACGAAGAAATTGATGATGATGAGCGTGGCTGCTTCGCTGATGCTGATGGTTATGATCTCGATGATGGGATTGATGATTTTGATGATTCTGATCAATGTTGTTGATGATGATGACGACCACAACAACAACTGTGAGGAAACTTTCTGCCATGACATAGTGTTCTCATGCCCCCTTGGTCCCATAAAGGATGCCAGTGTCCCATCTCACCTCTCAAGAGAAAGCTCTGCCACAACACAACCTTATAAAGATTGAGGCGCCACCATGGTCAAGTCCCCAATGAAAAAATCCTTCATTTTCCGGCTTGGGCTTTTTAGGAGTGGACGTGGTCACTTATATATCCGGAAAAAATCATCAAAAGGGTCCTAATGAAACTTGAGGGATATCAAGGGTACTTCAAAATGGATGGACCGTTTACCATCAAAATGCTATGCAACACAGCCGTTTGGATTGATTTGGAAGGAAAAATTCTCGGACCAAAAATGAATCATGCTTTCCTGGAGAAGAGCAACCAACCGGGCGAACTTGATTTGGAAGCGAAGATAGTCCTCTTGACAACCGTCTTGTTGTTTGAGACAGATCAAGATGTGGGTATATGGTGCAGAATTTCACGAGAAGGATTCTTTGACCAGGTCTCTATGTAAGTTTTTCGAGTGCAAGCAGAACTCTTATACCATTTAGGCATGTAGATGAATACTTTTACCCAAATTCTAGTGACCGCTTGATGTCACCCCCAAAAGAGAGGTTATACATGGATTTTTGGTTCTGTAGTTTTCATTTCGTTTTCAATTTGTTGGATAAGTCTAGTTATCATGGCAGCCGGCAGCATCTTGCCGTCCAACACGCAACTACTTGGTGGTTGAACCAATCCATTTTGAAACATATGAGTCAAATTGAATTATTTCCCCAGGTAGGGGGTGAAAATAAAAAACCTAGTTCCTGTACTCGACTAAGGAATCGTCACCAAACAGCGCTAAAAGTAAACACATGTTTGAAACCACCTAACAACAGGCTTAGGCAGCAACCCAACAAATTTCGCAAGCATCTGGCAAGGCTGAAGCTACTCTCCACGGCAGCCTGAAATCATCCATGGTGACTGTGAATGGTGGAGGTGTTCAGGACCCTCTGGTAAACTATAACATCACCATAACCTATAACATGACCATATTCAATAGCAAACACAACTTTTGGAAGATTCCAATTGCTTTGCTGACATGTAATTCATAGTCACTGCCTCAAGTGTTCTTTGTAATACAGTTTTTTTCCATGTGATGATCACTGTCGCAAAAAGTCCAGGTTAGTAATGTCATAGATCCAAATCTCCACATCTGTTCCATGAGTGGAACGGCTAATGATGTGTCAAGCAAGACCGATTCCGGGGTGACATATGGTGAAAAAAATGACCGTACAAGTACTACGTACAAATATCATGAATATCTTGCTTTGCCAACACGATGGTTGTTAATGATTTGTTCCAATACTGCTTTTTCGGGAACTATGTACTCTTCCTTCAAAAATCACAGTTCAATGGAAAAAGAGTAATATACCAAGAAAACTACGCTGTATATAGCCTTGGAAGGGCCACTATTTTTTTTCCACAACAGCAACTTAAAGCATGTTTAAAGTGCTGCAAAGCTGAAAAAACTCATGATGTCATATGATGTCCAAATGTCAAGAATCTCCTCTTCTGGATCCATTGGGATCTCCATGTTCGGTCGGTCCCATTTCTTCGTTTTTTTCCTGGATTTCCGCACTGCCAAGCTGGCGACGGTGGCTTCGGGACGTGCATTCTGATCACGATCCCGACCTGCAGGTTTGTCAAAGTCAACAACGACCGGAAGGAAGCTGCACGCCATGGAAGCGAATCATAAGCATTCCAATTTTATCATCACAATTTGGTAATGATATCAATGATCCAATGAATCCATCATTTATTGAACATCCAAACCACCAATCATTAATCACTGCTACTAATGACTAATTAATCCTTCTCTCCCGTTGACCTGGGCGACTTCGGCGGTCACTGTCCTGAGTCGAGTCTATACAGAAACATCTGACGAGACTAAAATGACCCAAAGCTCCAAACATGTCCCCGAAAAAAAGTGGAACTGATCAGTTCCTTAAACTAACCAGTTAAATTGATAGCCCTTACATCTACACCCTGGAAAACTAACATGACAATGGAAAACAACTATTTGAATATGTATCTCCCATTACAAAATTCGGTGATTTTCCATTAGCATGTTACACTAAACTGGAGGGTACTACTATCTATCATTCCTTCATCATCCATGAACCAAGCTTGTAAATTATAATATGCCACAAGTCCACAAGAACCTAAGATGTGTTGGGTTGGTTCCACTGGTTGTAGCACCCAAGCTCGATATTATGATAGCATCCTTTCCCAGCAACTTCTGAGGAATCCCACAGCAACACGTACTGCGATGAGTACGCTGTGATTCTACAGGATACGACTTTCTGCTTCTCATTCGTGGGATCCAACACCAAAAACATTCGTTTGAGGTCAAAATCCACTGAAATCAATCAAACGAAGTGGGCCCGCCCGCACCAAAAGTCGTGACTCATGCAGTTATAAAGAGTCTATTTTCGCGCTGACAATTGAGGCTTAAATCCAAGAACAAAATGACATATATCGCATCAATACAATAGCAGTTGAGGTCCTGCCAAAGCACTGTAAGAGTAGATAATGAAGGTTAAGGTTAGGTTCCCTTCATACATAACGAATAGACTAGTGACTAGTTGCTCACTGTTACATTGTTTTGGCAATCTCCAACATAACAGTCAACATCTACTAATCCAAACAAGTAGAATCCCCGTTGCTAGGGTCAAGCACCGAAGAGGTTGGCGAGCTGGGTGTAGGCAGTCCAGACCTGTGCGGTTGAAGAACTTTTTAATTTTTTTTGTTGGCCTTTAAAGGAACTACGAGTACAGTGGGATGAAATCTGGATAAACAGTTGATCCGTACCACTGAGCAATTGAAGGAGTGACTCAATTGTGGATTGGTGGTTCAAGGTGGGCCACAAAAAAAAAACCTCTTACTTTCCATTGAATACTGATACTGGTTGTTTCTTCGGGATCCTTATAATGGCTTAGGTAATAATCCCCGCATAACTGGGTAGTATTTCATCCTCTATATAATCTAAACAACAACGGGCCCTTTTCTCATTGCTCAGGTGGTTTGGAACCTTTGAATCCCCTGATGAAAAGCTATTTGATGTCCTTTACTTACAAATACCCATGCCATCCATGGGACGATTGTTACCTACATGAAAGGCTGATGTTTACGGTAAATGTAGGTAAATATACCATACATGGATCCTATGGGTTACAAGAAATGTTGATAGATTTCATACGAATTCATCAACCAGAAATGTTGGGTCATGTCAGGTGAAACATGATATTTCATGACACAATGATATTTTTCCCCAAACATGAAACATGGAAAAAACATCGACATCACACCAACCATACACAACGTACCCTTTCTTTGCTGAAACCGTCCCTGGACGGTTTTGTGTTCAGGTTGGTCCCAAAAAACACACATGCTGCTATACTGCTATCCCCACGGATATGAAACCACTAAAAAAGCAAATACATCATCGTCTTGATCCTTCCACTCTTCAAAACCAACAGCATCAACACATGTCACAAACAATCGTCCCTCAAAACCCATCCTCGGGTTGCATTTTTTTCAAAAAAAACCTTTCTGTTTTTTTTCTAGGTAAATCCTACTATTTACCAGGAGTTTATATATAACCCCCAAAACAGGTGTTTAGCTAGATTTCTGAACCATCAGAAAATAGAAAAATATGAGTCAAATTGGATCATTTCCCCAAGTAGAGGTGAAAATAACACCTTTTTGAGTTGCCACCATCTAGACAGTATTCGTATCATTTCTACGGCTTCATTTTCGTTTGATTTTTGTCCACTCCTTGAAGATGATCCTTGAGTTGTGGCGGCTTCGGCTGCCTGTCATTAGCTGAGAGCCCCAACAAAAAATTTGGTCAGAGATATGTCAGAGATAAATCTGAGTAGCAAGTTTCCCTTTTGATGCAAATATATATATTTCTTATAACATTTAAATTTCTTGTTCATCCTTTCAAGCAAAACATCGTATTTTGACTCCGATGGCTTCAAAATGATCAAACTACTTTTGGAAGGATGTTCTCTTCAACATTTCTGAAAATCCCAAATGCTAGATCATTTACTCAGTATTTACTGCATGGTCTAAGCACTTAAAGTTGAATCCAACTTCATTTCATACAAATCCTGAATTATATACAAAGAGGTCAACCGCTCTTTATGTTTATAACCCTGGTTAGGGGACATATAACCCACTTATAGGGGTTATAACCCTGGTTACTATCCACTTACTAAGTACCATGTTCGTTGCTCCACCCAAAACCCAGCTTCGGCGCAACAAAACCAGCTGCACCTCACGAGAACTTTGCTCCAGGAAGAGCGTGCTCACCATAGACCTGAGGAGGATTTTGACATCTTCGACCAGGGAAGGAGCCATTGGAGCTACCATTATAGTGGCTGATTGTAACCCCCTATATTAACTGTTTAACTGGGTACGAGTAGTTTGTCATCCCCTAAAATTATACCCTAAACAACCAAGTGTTTTCTTTTTCATGTGCTCATTTACAAAAAAACCTTCAGCCCAGCGTTGTTTTCCCCCGCGTTGCGCAAGACCATTTGCTGGGTGATCGCAACGGTAAAGCTCCACAGCGTAGCAAGCGCCGTTGTTCCGTAGAGTTGCCCTGGATGGCATGTCAGCCCATGTCACAAGCCGATTCTTGGTCTCTTACTCCCTAAGTTGGATCAAAACTATGCAAAACTTATCTGGTTGGTGGTTTCAACCCACCTGGAAAGTATTAGTCAAGTTGGATCATTTTACCCAGGTACGGGTGAAAATAACAAATATTGGAAACCACCTAGATGTTATGATATCTTATCATATCTCTACCATCATTTAGCCTCATCACAAGAATCTACGAGTAGCTTGTCCTTTGGACATATTGATGTTAGGATAGGTATGTCACTATTGCGGATATTGCCAGCCAAACAAAAAGCAAGTTCATCTTATTCGTCCTCCTACCCCAAAGAGGAATATGAAATTCGTACACCCAAAGTCTCATTCTTTTGGGCCATGGCCGCCAAGTCTTGGATCTTCAGAATCCAGCAGACCCAGGGAGAGACCATGCAATTGTAATAGTTCTATTACCAATCAATACTATTTCCGGGGTACTAAACAAACCCATAAACGCGCTGGGGGTGGCTGGAGAATGCTCACCCATATATATATATATACATATACACACACAAATAATTGAAATTAACATACAACTTAAAATACACATGTATAACTCAAAACTACTATATGAATTTTGAATCAATTTGAATTATGTCTATTGTATATTTAACAGATAATTATACCGTTACACACATTCACAGCTACTTACATATCATGTATACATGTATAGAATTCTAGATAAATGAAGTCCCCCACTGCTGCAGCCCAAATATGTCCAGAACGTCTTGTGCGCAAAGTCACATCCCTTGTGCCACTATCCAGGGTGATGTAATTGCCATAAATAAGACTAGTAACATCTAAAGGGTCAAAATATGCTCAACACACAAGAGACAATAATCATGCTTCAAAATTCCCTTCAGATATATGGGTGTTTCCAAAAATAGTGGTACCCCCAAATCATCCATTTTAATTAGGGATTTCCATTATAAACCATCCATTTTAGGGTACCCCTATTTTTCGGAAACATCCATGTACTGTTCAGTGCAGTTTTTGGATGTTTCTGGAAACCGCCATGTCTCGCCACCTTGAGATGCTCCAACAGCACACGCAAGCCCTGGCTATGTCGCAATCATTACAGGTGTTTCACAATAAAGGTCTGACCAAAAAGGGTTCAGGTCCGGTGAAAAAAATCTGAGAAAAATTCACCAACTTGGAAACTTCGGAGATTTCTGCAGATTTTACATGGCACCTTTTTGGAAGAACATCACTGGAACATCACCACAAATTGGGTTGGTTTTTCAATGGATACAGCAAACGAATCAACGGTACTCGTATCTGTCTTCTCAATCGTTTGAACCACAGCCTTTGGTTCCCATTTTTTTTCAAAAGCAAATGGCGTATCAAACCTGGTGACCAAATGGGTCTGAAATTCAGGGTTAAGTTGGGTCATTACGTTACTAACCCAAACAATGCATTAAGGGAACCCCCTCAAAATTACCATAAGCTTTGTATAGTTTGATTCCCCTCAAAAACTGGACCCATTTCATGACCCCCCTCCGAAAAGATCAGGCCCACCCCCCTAAGCCCAAAAAAACCCTCTAAGGACTTGGAGGTGAGATTCGAGGTGTTGAATGACCTTCCGAGAGGTCTTCCCCTCCCCATCCACCTGCCACAGCAAAGGCTCCCAATCTGGTGGACGGACTGAGCGCCAATTCTCGGGAAAGGAAAGGGTGTGAGCTAATCATTACCTAGTCAATCCAAATTGAAATAGCAAAAGCTATTTATGCTTTGGAGAAGATTGAGAAATTTGACAGGAAATGACCTCAAAACATAGGTCAGACGTCTTCAGCATTGTTTCTAGAGGTTCCCATCATCCTCTTTCACCTATCCTCCCAACTCCGACCTGTTGACTCTCCATCAAAGCTTTCTGAATCCTGTTTCTCCTGCGGACAATCCCATTCCCCCATTGTAAAACTTGACATGACATATCTTTTCAAGGAAATGACCCAAAAAAGATGTGTTTACCCTCACACCAAAGCTCTCAGCAAAGATCCCCTCCTCCAACAATGTCACGATGCTGCTAAAGGATTCCAAATCCTGACTCACAGGGTGAGTGTGTCTGCGCAGCAAACATGGCCCAACCCAAAGGACGGTGGTTCAAGATAGGATATGAAGGCCAACTAAAGTTGCTCATGTTTGATGAATTAACATGCGCTCGTGTTGAGTAAAGAAATGGGAACATCTCAAATACTTGGCGGATATTGGGGGATCCCTAGTTTCTTGTCATCGTCGAGTTTAGTATCTAGTGACTAGAGTCAGCACCTGGGAAACTCCTTTCCTTTTGGGGCCAGGCCTAGTTTCAGGGGCGAGCTGTTCATCCGGGATCGAACCCTTTAGTGGCCTCTTCTGGTGACAGGCTCATCGTTAGGCCACGCAGCGAGAGGAGTAGAATCACAACCAGAACCTGAACTGGGGAAACACTTACGTCAAACACAATCGGTTGGAATGACCTATCAAAAACATTCCAAGAAACAGGGGCATACTTCCTTTGTGTATGAAATTTGGTTAAAATTCAAGTACAGGTAAAGTCCACACCAAGGTTGCTAAGTCTGTCATTATCACTTTCTGAGATCTTTGCTAGCAACTTTCTACTCCCCAAAACCCCATAACTAGAACCTGTCAGTGAAGCTAGTTTGAAGACACGCCTGAAATCTTGGACATTTTCAGGATTCCAATTTAACTTTTGAAGTGACCAGCAAATTCACATTCTTCATCTCCCACCGTCACCTCCCGGTTTGGTAGGACATATCTACCAAAAAAGCAGAAAAAAACTCAACACATTTTCAACATGATCAACATTTTCAAGAATGCCATAGTGAATTCCGTTTTCCAAACCAACAAAATTCCTATCATTGTCATCTCAGACTAACCTTTTCCGGAATCCCTTTTCAAACGCCGAGGTGCCAAGGTTGTTACCACATGAAACCTTGGAGTCCATTCCCAAGGTTCAACGAGGAATTCCTCCTTGTTAACACATTTCCAACCCCATGTACCATGATGGATCTTGAAGAGAAATGAAATACAAAATGCTGCAAAAGGTGATGGTATTTAACCTTACATCTTTAGAAAGCACATCATTTATGTGGATCAGGATCTCCTTTTAAAAAGATGCATCCGATTGGAAAGGGTCAGAAAACCCGCACATACACAACACAATTACCGAAGGAGTAATGGGAAGAGAGTTTAATTAGGATCCCAAGTACTGAGTCTCCTGCCACAAGACTGTGTCCGGAAAATTGCGAGTTTCTGCAGGTTTATGTGACATCGAGCAGGCACTACTACCCAAACCCTGTATGTATATGTATGACCTGAAAAAAAACACGGGCTTTACCACGTCTTCTCCCTTGGAACTGACCTTTGACAACAAGAAATAACACTAAACATGTGTTTTACCACTTGTTTTTTCCTTGATTTTCCATTGATCTTGTCTTCTTGTACAATTACAATGTGAATATAAACATGAATATATATACATAGTATATAGACAGTCTACTTTCACCTGATTTTCCCTGTTCTTGGGTTTCCATGTTCTTGGGTTTCCCTGACATATCGCCCGTAGGCTCTACAGGCTCGATCTCTGCCTTTTTGAGAGATAAGGAGAAGGATTCTGAAAACAAAAAACGTACACTCTGGAAAATTCACAATTTGAACCCAACAATGGAGGTTTGGTTCAGGTGATGTTCCTTTTTCAATTGGGTGCCAACCATCATTTTTCAGGGGCGACCTGCTAGTTTCAGGGAGGGTAAAAACACAACGTGTGATCAAAGTTGTCAATCAAGACATCTATGTTATCTTTATTGAATGAAATACAGTAAGATTCAACGAACATATTTGCATCTATACAAAAACCAAAGACTCAATAAAAAAGAAAAACAAGCTGTGCTCATCTTCGATTTTCCTTGGATGTCTGGTGGGTGCAATACTTTCAGTTTTTGAAACCCCAAGAAGCAAGACCTTGTTAGGCGATTCTTAACCACCATGATCCCTTAATAATTCCTTAGTGATGATATCCTACACTCCCTAAAACTGACATTTCGTCCCGGAAAACATTCCTGACCCCAAAAGGAAGCCGGATCGTCTCCCAACCTCCATCATTCAGGTACAAACTTGCTGTTAGTTTCAGGGAGGCTACTTTTTGATTCATCAACAAGTTGTCAATCTCACCATATATGCTTGTTTCCTCCCTTATCCCAGAACTTGGGCTTGCCTGCACTAGCTCATTCTCAGCTAGTTAGATGAAGACTAAACTGCCAACACTGCCAACAACCACGCCTCCGAACATAACGTGGGTGGTGGTAAAGAGATGCACGCAGCACACACCTTGGGATCTCAACCATGATTTCAACTTGACAGGGGAAAAGCACGAAAAACAATGTCATGCATGCTACACACGTCTCCTTGGAAATTCAACTCGGGATTTCGGCGTAATGTCTGTTGCAAAAATATATATGTATATACACGCACATTTGGTGTGGTAATCACATGTCTGCTAAGCATTCACGAATGAATCTTCAAACAATCACAAACATTCAAAACAGGCATCATTTTTGAGGAAATTCTCAATCACTGGGCCCCTGGCAACATGCACCACCAAATTCCTCAGCAACCATCTTTGGATGCAAGCAGGTAGCCATCATCACCATTTTTGTCTTCCGCAGTGTAGAAAGTAAAACTAGTAAAAAACATAATCATATTTGTAAACGAGGTGATTTCAATCACATTTCAAACAAGGATAAACAAGGAACAGTCCAATGGGAAAGCCATCCCAAATACTCCCCAATCTCGCAGGAGTGAAAAGAACGGCTACTTGAATCCATCCACCTTCAATTGCGAATCCAAAACCAAAGCGGAAACATTCATGGTATAGGCATGCATAGCAATCAACGTCAACCAATATCTAAATCACATCCACATCCACATCATCCACATCATCCACATCATCATCATCATCATCATCATCATCATCATCATCACCATCATCATCACCATCATCATCATCATCATCATCAGCGTCAGCATCATCATCCTCATCCTCATCCACATCATCATCATCCACATCATCCACATCATCCACATCATCATCATCATCATCATCATCATCATCATCATCATCATGTAAATATCAAGGTGGAACTGTGGAACTTCTTCATCCTATCTCCAAATTCATGACACACCAGTCTCCAACCCAAAAAAGGGCCAGGCATCCGCGCATCACTGCAAGTGGAGGAGTGGATATTTCGGGGGCCTCCATATAACTTCTCAGGCCTCATGTCTGTGACACATGGATGTTTGGATGTTTTCAATTTTCTGCATGTAGGAAATGGGAGATGTATGTGCCAAAAACATCAAAAACCAATGTAAATGTAGAGAATCAGAAGTGATTCGCGGTGGTATTTGCAGAAAAGCCTTATTTTGAATTTCAAACTATGAATGTCACATCGTATGGTGTCAGTCCAACAAGATGAACATATATTAGAATGTACTACAGTAGATCATATCGAAAGAAATTATGCACACATCAAACTAGATTCTACTACACTCGATGTCCGCACGTTATCAAACCATGTGACGTGTCATATGTACCGGACTCTTGGATGAAAAGAAATATACAGCCATCTGTCTATAGATCATGGCTGCTCAACACCCACTGCATGTCTTGTAGCTTGCAGCCATTGATAGGATCATTCAGAGAAAACAAGTCCATAACACTGCATGCACAGGGCTATAGCAAAGGGGCCCCATCAGTGCCATCGTCTTGCAAAGTCGAGAAGAATCCAAACTTCACAGTGATACAACTACCCCTACTGTTGATAGAAAAGATTCGGCAACAGTTGACAAAGACTTATACTTATAGATGATATACTGTGTACAGTATATGAATACATATGTACCTACATCTCTCTCTCTCTCTATATATATATAAGTACATAGATTAAACCCTTATAAACACTAGGAGATTCCAAAATCCCAACTGCCTGATTTCTTCCACCACCTCAAGGCTTCCCAACATGGCAAAACCCGCCATGCAACTGCAGCCAGCATTGTACCATCAGAGGTATGACGAAAGCCCTCGGGGTTTTCAGTGGGTTATAGGGTGAACCATCCCTTCATATGGGAAGTGGTTGGGTGGGCCCTATATAACCCTGTCTATATGCAGCTAAGTACTTTTCTTTGCTTTTTTTTGAGATGCTTGGGAATTTGTTGGCAGTATTATCAGATATTTTTTAGTACTGAAAAACACAGAAAAACACCCTTCCACTTTGAAGGTATACGATATACGTGTTTTGTTGCAAAAAACCGACTGTACCTAGATACATTTGAGTCATAGATCTGGCAACCTCCATTAAATTGAATAACATCAAAAATGAAGCTCAGGGAATGAAGAGATTGCATGCTTCAAATTATATACATACTTTTCTTTCTCATCCTGAGTTGATGGAAGACATCTTGCACCACCTGGGATGTCCAAAATCGCGTAAATGATGGGATAAAGTACCTACATCTGCAGCCATCATCTTCAAAAGTGCCAGCTTTTTTCCAAATAAATCACGATAAATCCTATTTCCCGGGATAACTTCTTACCTTTTGAGGATGGTTCCAAGCCATACATCTTTCCATCTTCAAACCCTGGGCATTCCGACTCTGGCTGCATAAGGCTCAGCAAGTCGGCGAAGGATCAAACATAAACGTAACTCTTCTGAAGAGTGACCTCATGATACCACAACAAAACTCGGCTGCGCATAGAGTTTTGGGGTTATAGGGTTATATACATCCCTTCATATGGGAAATGGTTCGGGGGGCCCCTATAACCCTAGTCTACATGAAAATGATGGAGAACTTCATCCAATAACTTCACCTGAAAATGAGCCCTTTTGAAGGGAAAATCATCTTCCAAGCCTTCTTTCTTGGGGTTCCATCTTTGTTTTCAGGGGTGTACAGGAGTTTTCTTTGTCCATGATTTCAGAGATGCAGCGAAGCGATGCAATACTTGCATGAGTTAGGTGTATTGGGAGATTTCGAAGTGTTGTAACAAGTGGCCACAGTGGCCAGCTTCAGCTAGAGTTAGAGTGAAATCAAAGTGAAAGACTCTTGCATTCGTCGACGGAGGCTTTGGCATTTCTTGGGTAAGCAAGTACACCTGAGTATCTGTATAGATATACATGTATATACATATATATATACATATGAAGTAGATCCATAATCATGTATACCATACAGTTTATGGGTCTCCCATGAATTTACGGACTCACCAAAAATTGCGCAACTGATCCAAACAAGAAATCTTCTTCAAGCTGTCGTGCTCTTCCCTTTCACCTTTCAGGTTCAGAGAGGCAATAAAACATGACAGCCTCCTTCAAGTATAACATCTTCCACATGAGTCATGTTCAAAACCAAATCATTGTTGTAAATGTACCGGTAGGTTGATAGGGATTTTGTGAAATAAGGACTGTGATACCTAAAATTTCCTAAAAAGGTTGTAAAATAGTATAACTCCTCTGATACAGTATATTTAGAGATATTATCTAAATTTTTGTATAGTACACATCTATACAAATATAAAGATATACCAATATACCAGTACATATACATATTATAGCAACGAAGCAGGATACTGACCGTTGCTTAAGCGGGACAAAGGACACTTTGTCCAGCTTCTGGGTTGCCATACTCTCCGGAGCAGCCAAACATGGCAGCAACCTCGTACGACTGGTCTTGTGCTGTGAAATACGCATGTAATGTCAGACATGACCATTAACAGCTTTGTCCAGTTCTGTGCAAATTCTCCATGTTTTTTTGGAACGAGCATGCAACCCGGTACTTCCAAAAAGCAAGTTGCTCAAAATAGCATTGGCTTTTCATTTTATCGGATTCTAGAGTCTTTCTCATTGATTCCCATTGTTTCGTGGCGACGCAGGAGACCAGGATACCATCCATCTGGCGTATTTGAATCACCATGCCTACAAGATGGGCCCATGCTGTTTTTAAATGTAACTATAACCCTATAAACAACCTTATGAATGGGTAACTCGGGCTATAACCCCTATAAGTGGAGCTATAACCCTGCAATAACTGGTAGGGGACCATCTTGTGAGCTTTTCAAACTGATTGCCACTTTTTGGATGCCAAGATACCATAGAGCTGAGGGACCTGCAATTTCAGCCACTTTCCTAAGCTCCGATGACGTCATCAGTTACCCGGGCCCAAAAAATTTATTCGCAGATGTTTAAACGTTGATTTCAACTTCCACAAGGAAACGTGAAGATAATAAATGATTGAAACTACCACCTAGAGATGAAAAGAGAATGATTCATACATCCTTTACTGCAATAGATGTAGTATTGGATCGATATGCGAAATCTGCCAACATTCCATCTTCCACCAGAGTCCTGCAGAGATCATTTTGAAATAGACTTCTGAGGCATTTGTCATGCTATATAGGCAAAAACTATATTTCATCATTTGTCATTCTGCTATCTTCTTGCATGCAATAGAATCATTGAATCCATCTATGTGTGTCAGATCTTGATGAAACATGACACCAGCACTGAAACCTGAACCATGTTACTCTGAGAGATTTGTGGTGGACCCAAAGGACCAACACTTGGAGTTGCCGGTGTTTCCGAACTGCAAACCCAAGGACACCAAGGTTTCACCGGGCGAGTGGCTCGCGCTTCTTTGGAAGCTTGGCAGTTTTCCTAAGACAAATGTGTGTGACACTGGCGATTCGCACATGCCGGGGAGTGATCAAGTTTTAGATCCAAACTTGCTACCAAGGGGATAGAATCTGCATAGAGCAACAACAAAAAATAACATCTTCAACAAAACACAGATACACTTCCACCAATATCAAAGTAGATTAAGCATACTCTGTCTTGCTTCCATGGTTTATCGTAGCCACTACACCAACCTTTTGGGAGCTTCTATCGCCATCTTCGACCCCTTAGATGCGTCCCAAGGAGCCAAGATCTCACTTGACTGGGCGCATAGAATTCTGCCACTTTGGTGGATGCCTCCCATGTCAATGCTGTTGAAACATGGTTGGAACTGAATACAGCCTTTGCAATGAATGCCCCCCTTAAACATCACTAAGGAAGGCTAATTATCGCTATCACTAAAGGTTGAGCAATAGTGTTGGGCCGTCCGTTTGAAACATAAGTCAAGAGTGGAACCTTTCCCAATTTTCAGATTGAACATGTAAAGCGGTTGAATCTGAAACCATCAAGAAGCATTGATTCCTGTTGATTCCTGGCAATATGCCGGGAATGACCTACATTTCAGGAAATACTAGTGGATTCTTCAGGATCGTCTGTGAGTGACATGTCTTTTACAATCTCCAGACACCAAAACTGAGAAAGGAAGCCGGGGCGCTAACATGTTGGGTTGTCCCCCCTTCCCGGTACTAGTGGCAAATGAGTCGTGGTGACAATTTCTGCAGGGGGAAAACCCAACCAGGCAATAAGTGAAAACAACCTTAACTTTTAACTCTATAAAGTCGAGATATTGAATCGTCTGAGTTTGTGATTGGCTTCGCGTAGTTGTACTCATTAGTTGTACTCATCGAGTGCTTGAGAGCTTGCAAAAATATCAATCTCTAGGTCTTCATGGAAACCAGACACAACATCAAGTGGCACCATCCCAAATCACCATACAGTCATAATGTACATTTAGAATGATTTATTCAATGTCACAATTCATTACATGCAGTTCTTTCCAAAGAAACCAATGTCCGTGGTGATTTCGCATCGTTTCTCTCTTTGAGACCATCTTCCAAAGGTCATAGTGCCTCCCAAATCTGCATTCCAATGGAAGCCTCCCAGCTTTTCTTGGGGCGCTGACTTAAACTGGGACTTTTAGGAATACACCCTGGAAAACAAACGACTGGACCCTAAAAAATGATGCTTTCCAATAGGAATCCCCTTTTCCAGTGGTCTATTTTCTTGTGTCATTGCTAGTTGTAGGGCAGTCAAATGCGAGAAAAAACCAATGAATCTAGGCGAATAGAGATGTTGATTGGTATCATCTTTGGTAACCATGGTTTTGTAAGTTGAAGGGAAACAATGCAATCCTTTAAGTGCCTCTTGAAACTATCAACAACATGAACAACAATCAACAAACCACTTGCCAGTTTTTGGTTTGAATGAACATTTCATGATTATTTTGGGGAACCCTTATATACCTTACTTTGGCCTTGAAGATTTGAAGAACTGACACACATGGCAGCCCGTATCACCCAACAGTTTGAAACAAAGCCGACATGTGCAATAAGTACAGCCTTTTTTTCCGAGCTTAAAAACGGCATAATTTCCGCCACCAAAATTTCAATCACTGGTGACGTGGTGGTAATCTTTGCCACCTACTTTCGTCCCGAATCTGCAATGCTCATTTCTTGTTGTAAAGGTCACTTTCCAATTCCCAGGGAAATCGACCCCAGGTCGGTTTGTCCACTTTGTTTGCTTTCTTGTACTCCTGGATCTGGCAGTGCTTAACTGGAGGAAAGGGGAAATTCAGTAGTTCGTACTTTTGGCAGATTATATATCAATATCAGGAATACATATATATATAATTATGTATTTATAAAAATGTAATTATATGAATATAAACTATATCATAATACATTTTCAGATTATGATAGTGAACCGGCACACTGACACTCAATGACACGAAATGTTTAAAAAACAATATATATATATATAAACAGCATCATCATTCCCTACCGTTCGAAAGTGTGGCCATTGGTTGGATCAACCACAAGTGTCATTGAATGGAAAAAATACAACCAACTACTTTATCAACACAACGTGGCAAACCCCCAAGTTTCACCAGAGCGGAAAATACTGATTCATAGCTCGAATTCAGTTTGATATCTGTTCTTCGCAAGAACCAAAAAAATGAACTTCATAGTTTCATAACGTGTTCGTTCCAACAGATTCAGAAGAATTCACCTTTGGAAGAGTATCTTCTTTATCAGCAATGATTCAATATAATTCCAAATATAATTCCTATTTTGAAGAGGTTCCCCCAAAGCCTTTTCACCACCCTTTTGGATCGTCTTTTGTGACGATGTCTGACATGAAGTCATGTCAGACTTCACGTGGGATTCACATGATTGCGCAAGGTCTCGCTGTTCTTCACCACCCCTCCCGTTGAAATGTATACCTGTCTCCATTTCCGATTCAGCTTCCTCAGCGGAGAGCTCTTTGCCATCGAAATCGTAGTTCCTTAGGCAAACATCTTGATTGCCGTCAGCACCGTCATCAGTATGATAATCATGAATCGCGGCAGTCATGATGATGATGATGATGATGATGATGATGATGATGATGATGATGATGATGATAATGACGATGATGATGATGATGATGATGACGATGATGATGAGGATGACGACGATGATGACGATGATGATGACGATGAGGATGACGATGACGATGATGATGATGACGACGATGATGATGATGATGATGATGATGATGATGATGGTGGTGATGGTGATGGTGATGATGGTGATGGTGATGGTGATGGTGGTGCTGATGATGATGATGATGATGATGATGATGATGATGATGATGATGATGATGATGATGATGGTGTTTGTCATCATGACCATCATGATTACAAGGTCTATCATCATTCAGGTTTCCAAACCAAACAGGCCAATGACGGTAATGTCATGGAATTGGATCTTTTCAAGTAACTTTTCCTTGGATTCTAACTTAATGGAATCTGAAAATCACCGCTTTGAAGAGGAGCATCATCTTCCATGTTGATTCTTTTTCAGCTTCCAGATGAGTAGTTTTTGGAGGAGTGATTGGTGCTTTGGGAATTCCAGAGCTTTTTTTGCAAGACATTTGGAAGGATTCCAAAAACACAACGGCCCCATAACCAAATCTATTTTTGGCATTTTCCCTTGACAGTGGTTTTGGAAGCAAAAATAATCCATTGACGGTGTTTTTTTTGGCTGTATGAACGTTACTAGTAAACAAAAACAATTCCAACAGTTAAACGGCTGCAATGGTTTCAGGTGCACTATCTTAAACCTTGGGTGTTTTTTTCCGCTGCCGTGCGCCGTGCGATGCGGAATGCCAAAAAAAACACCATGTTAGATGATTCAACCAACAACCATCAACTCAAGTGTCAAATGATCTCTTCCCATTTATAAAAAGTTCTGAAACCTGAATTTTGAGTCAGTAAAAAGGAGGCTTCATTCCCAACAGAACCATCATTGAGAAGTCAGGTGACTCAAAATCAGTCCTGGTATGCCAAGGATGGGAAACCAGAAGATCGATCCATCTCCGTGAAAAATTCAATCAATCCCAAAACTATGTAAGAAACCCGCAAACATCCTGCTCAATGAACGACAAAAGGTGCTACTGCCACAACAGAATGTGACTAGATCTTTTGGATCAGACATGCCACACCCAATTTCCTCTAACAAAACTGAGGCGCCACCAACCGAAACGACCAGAGAAGAGTAAATACAGCACACCAAAGGGGAAGATCACAAAAAACCTCAGTTGTGAATGGCATCCGGGTAAACATGGAAATAGGACGCTGGGAGAAGTTCAAGGTGTGATTGGCCCTCATCAAGATTAAAGAACTTGCAGCGACAAGTACACTGTATTCATAGGTGTTCGTAGATGTTGCAGTAGTATCTCCTTCTATAAGCATCGTTGCGAATGCGTATACACTTGAGAAAACTAGAATACAACATGAAATTCAAAAGGAATCTGTTCTTCCAAGGAATCTTGTTCCGGGGGGCTCTTTTTTTATATCTTTTTTATCTTGTTGAAGCATGCTTAATCAAATCTAGGAGATTCATTTATATACACAAAGTTCATGTATCTTCCAGAGCTTCCGCCGCCTCGTTCTCTGGAAAAGCACCGTCATCATCAACACCAACATTGTTGGGGAACACATCCATTCCACGAAATTACTTACACCATATTAATACTTGTGCTTGTTCAACCTAAATATTTCCTTCAAGTCTTCACTCCCTTCCAGAGATTCCCAACAGATTTGATCAGCAAACATGACATGATCCACTGAATCTTTGATGAGTAGTGGTGCCAGACTTGGAACAACCAAAGTACCAAAAAAAATATGTGGTGCCAAACTGCTGGGCTTGTAACGTAGTTTCCCAATGAATGTAAGCTGCCTACAATGATCTAAAACCAAGCCACCTTTCACCTGCAACCTATGCTTTTTAAGGACATGTTTCGGGTAAACATCCATCTCTCAATACCAAAAAAAAAGGTGTTTCACATCACGTGCTCCATCAGAATTTTTAAACGTTTGTAGATCGATACAGTACCTTTTCCTTGCTCAGTGGCACTGCCGCAAAGATTTGCTGCTCCAGGCCCCACTTCACATATCCACCTGCCTGAAGGCTCTAGCGCAGTGTTCGGCGAATTTGTAGAGAAATGTCGATCAAATAGGATTTGTTTCAATGTCAGCAGCTCTTAGTGAAAAGTGGCTGATTTTTTTTGCCTATTTGGCTATATTTAGACCAACTGTGGTCTTATCATGCGCGTTGTTGTTTTCAAGAATCCTGAAGTCTCTTGGAAGTGTAAACTCGGATTTGGATCCATTTTTCAGTGATATCCTTTGATATATTGATAGTGCGACAATTTGACCAAACAAATCCAATCCCAATAAGGCATCAAATACAGAATGCTCCCACAAGAATCAGAAAGGAAATCGACACATCCATTATCATCTATCTGGAAAACTATCATAACTCCCCTTGGATTTCTCTGAAAGCAGCAGGGATTCCGCTACTAAACTAGCTTTTGGGGATGACATGAAGATGAAATTCCCTCAATTCTGCTGACGTCCAGCATTAGCCAGGCACATTTCTTGATAAACCTGAGAACTGCGGAGTTTTCTGGCCAGTTAAAGGGTAAACTTGTAGGACCTTACAGTAATTATATAATATACCTTACTTTGGGTGTATTTGCTCTCCCTCTGCGGGTTGAACCGTCATAAGGAAGGATGAGGATACACCCTCGTCTAATTGGTGGTTGAACCAACCCATTTGAAAAATATGCTCGTGAAATTGGACCATTTCCTCAGGTAGGGGTGAAAATAAAAACATTTGAAACATTTTGAAACCACTGCCACCACCTATAGTCGTTAATTTTACCTGTTTGAGGTGCTTTTATGATGGTTTATGACATCCACCAAAACATCCATCTACCAAGGCACTCCAAGTTCATCCTCACCTGGCAAAAAAAACAATGCGTTCGATCCGAATCACGGATTTATGACTGGATGTCATCCATGTTGAGATGTCGACATACCATGTTGTAAGACGAGTTGTTATAATATTAGTGATATGCTGATGTGGGTGATGAGTAAATCGACACCATGGCGATGTGAGAATTCATGCAGGCGATGATCCTAAAAAACCTTCAGGGTGACTTTTGAAACCACCTGGTTCGACTTGGCTGAGAAAAACTCCGACCGAAGCGGTGAGACACTTTTGGGGCCCAGGGATGTTGTGTTATAAATGCAATGAACAGGAACTAGGTTCAAAAAAGATCAAAAAAGCAGGTCTCCCCAAATTGTCAGCCCAAATAAACAGCTCCCAATCCTGTGCATTGTGGCTGTTGAAATTTTGTTGCCTCAAGAACCTGTAGGAAATTGCCTGAGATCATTAAACGAACAATTATATTCTCGGTTCTACTTCTCATTTTTTTTGGGGTGGTACAGTGACATCTAAAGGTAAACCAAAGGCAAATTCTAATGTGGTCCTAGTTCACCATCTTTTGCTCACCCCAACTGCGCCTTGGGCAAGCCTCATGGTGCACAGGGATGAAGTGATAAAAAAAATAGATGCTACTTGATCTTAAACAAAGGAGGCCCGATCCGTATCCATGTGACAAAATGTGATTGTAGGATACTTTATGATACATTATAGTGAAGTGATACTTAAGATGAATATATAATACATACATAAAATATACAACATATTCACGATGAGAATGACAACCATAGTGCGACGAGAGGGTTGCCACATACATCGACACCTATGACACAGCGACATGGGTCAAATCATGTCGTGAGATCTTTGATTTCAGGTTTCTTTCCTCTAAATTTGCCACAAAATACGCTTCCTCCCATAATCTTGGTTCAGTGGAAAATGGGTGTATCTCCGAGATAATATCTCCACTGTTAGTTTCCTTTCATTTAGGGTAGTTTTCCACTGAGCCATGATTATGGGAGAAAGGGTATTCTGAATACGCAAAATAATTTCAGCTCTGGTGAACTCTTCACCATGATCCAGTTCATCCAAGTGACACTGGTAGGGATGGTAATGCGCCAAGGATGACACCTGGTTTTTGGCAAAAGTCAGGCAGGCCCCTTTTTAAACCCGGTGAATGAACCTGAAGCCATGAACAGTTCCTGAAAAGATATGATTCCAAACTTGGACATCATGGTTTTGAGGTGGGGATTTTTTGGTGAGTCTTTTTGAGGTATCAAAGATCAAGTAACATATAGTCACATAAGAAAGCCCTTTTTTTGCTTCGTTGACCTTGGGGGAAGAGGACCCAAACTACATTCGCAAAAGATTCATCCTTGCCAAAATGCCACAAACACCGAAATCAAGTTTATGTGACAACGCATGTGCGATTAAAAACAAATCACACTTCTGGGCCAAAACACGACCCCCCGCACACAATATGGGATTCTGCTCGATGAAGTCTTTAGACCAAGCAAAATCAAAATAACACGAGAGGTTGAGGACACTGTTTTTTGATTCTCTGATTTTGGCTGAGTTCTGGGTGAACCAACCTAAACACACACACACACACATCCAATTCTGCCAACCAATTTCTGATGTCCTGCAATTTCAGGTCATTCTGGGTCGTTTTGGGGTTGACATCCACCAAACCCACACCTAAGTGCTGATGGCCAATGGTGGCTCTGGCAGGTTCCTGGCAGTATTCGTGGCTGCTTCAGCTTTCATCCAGGGACTGGGATGAATTTTGGAAGTTGACCACCAAGCAGCTTCAGTTTCAGGGGTATTTCAACCAATTCAGTGAGGTTTGTCAGAAGGAAGATACAGTAGCTGCAAAGGGAACCAGAAGCGGCAAAGTCTAAACAAATGACTAACAAATCACTTTAAGCTCGCAGAAATCCGCATCAAAATATTCATTATTCATACCATTCATCAGTCCCCAGTCCTTTGCCACAAAGCCAGGGAAGGAATAGAATACCTCAGTGGAAATATGGCCGATGGACACAATCCGGTAACATTCGGATGATCAAAAACATTAGTGAGCATAGTCATACCTTTACAACAATGTGATATTTACTGAGGACGTAGGTATTTGATAGGTTTGTGAACAGTAAAACACATGCAATACAAACGGGCTCTTCACACTGACAAAGCAGGTTGAACAGGTCAGTGCTTTTCAGGCTTGATGGGGTCATACCTAAAGTAGCTCCCAGGCATATGACTGAATTCGTGGGCTACCAGAAAGGCCTTCAGCCTTTTTGGTAATGTCACCATGTCTCTATGTTGCAAAGCTCTACAAATATATACATCCTATGTAAGCATCTCCATACATTTCATATGAATGACAAGAGGCAACATTAGGTAATTAAGTCAGCTCCCAAGACCTCTCAAGAACACAGCAGTAGCGGTGACTGTCTCGGGTCCGCCGTCTGAAGTATAGGAACCATACCGTCCATAGCGGTACAATGAGACCAGCAACAAAGAACACACACCATGCATGTGAATATCTTGCAAAAACCACCAGACACATCCCGCATTCAGCAATGCAGAAACTATTCCACAGAAAGAGCACAAGTGCGTTGATGAGTGAGCCAATGATCATGCGGGGAGCGGACCCAACAGCAAAACTTGCAACCCAGTGGATGGTTTGCAGCACCAGCGGGCATGTCATAGAAACAATCAGGGGCTGCACAATCAGATTCATAATTGCGTTCCCAAGCATATATTGAGAAACTGACCGATACCCTCGATCGACGGCTGACTTTTCGCAGTCTGTGTCACCGTCACATCCTAATACATATACAGCCCCGCTCCAAATTGCCGGCATAATTGTCACCAAACACAAAGAGAATGAAATGTATTCTTCCTTGCCCATAGACTTCACCACGCTATCACACACCGGGCCCCTCACATATGCATTGAACTGGTCCAGGATTTGTTCGTTGTTGGGGTAGCTCGTGATGTGTCGGATCTCTTGGAAGCTTTCTGACAAGACGAGGGGGGTGTTTGCATCCTCGTCCACGACCTCTGAAATGTCCGAGGCAAACGAAACCTTGATGGGCGGTTCCAAAGCTTCATCGAACAGACTTAGGACTTGTTCCACGATTGTCTGACGGTCAGTTTCCAACATACACTTTGCGTTGCGAATGTCGAACTTCAGCATCGAATCAAGCATGGATTTGTGCTGTTGGAGTTTTTGCAAGCAAAGCCACGAAAAGAACGGGGAAAGGAAAATGAATGACACTGGAGTCCAGGCATAGTTACTGTAAAATGACACAAACATGGAGGCTCGTGTTTCTGTCTTTAACGGTGGCTCATCTTTGTCACAAAAAGCCACCAAAAGACTGACACCAGTCCAAAGGCCTAAGCAAAATGATAGTACCCACATCGGTTTCCACATTGGCACAATCTTGATGCAGTCAGTTGTAGAGGTTTTGGCTTGGACTGCAAGCTCATAGATACACCACAATCTATCGAAGAAGGTGCCGTCCCACAAAATGAGTATCTGCCGCGACTTGGCTATAAATGCCTCAGTTGGATGTTGGTGTTGACAAGGCAGTCTGCCAGGGAGCTAGGCAGCTCAGCTTAAAACAATCGAAAATAGTATGCACCCTCTGCCTTGGTTTATTCCCCCTCTACCTCTACCAATCCAGCTAAAAATACGTAAAATTGGGAACTGCGTGAAAATCGATGCTAATCGTTTTATCAATCTCGTTTTAACCAAGGGTATGACAAGGTGCTGATGGGCATAACCCTGAACCCTGAACATCATTTTGGCTCGAAATATGCAAAGTCGTTTCTGGCTTCCACATAGTGCAGGATTTGGATTCTCTCTATCATATCTGCGTGCTCTTGCGGCTTTCTGTGCACAATCAATGTGGGGCTGGAGGGCATCATTGTGTGAAAGTGGTGTTGGATACTGTCTGTCACCAGCAGCTTACAGCGGCTGTCTGATTTGCATTGACTTACGACATATGCTGACCATAAGAGTGCGTAGTTACGTGCTTTTTCTCCTTCTTGTGCGTAGTTAAAGTAGTTACGTTTTTTTTCTCTTCTTGTTATTGTTCTTACTGTATCATACACGATAAGAATCTCGGTTTGTACATTTGAAAAAACATGCCAAACAAACCATACTGTTGATGGAAGAAATCCTGCACCACCTGTTATATGTATATATGAAACCCTATCAAACATGACGATTTTCTATATCAACAGCCGGATTTCTTCCATCAACAGTATGCCAAAGCATATCCAAGAAACCGGGACAGCTCGAAGTGTCTGCGCTCTGAGCATTGCATGTCCTTGATCAACGCACAGTCTATCGAACCAGAAGGTCTGGCTCGAACAAAGGTGTCCAAAAAGATATGCCACAAGAAAGGCAACCATAGGACAGCCCAGCAAACAAAAGGACAAGAGATTCCAGTCCATTTGCGACACTGTATGAAGGCTGCCGGCATATAGAACCAGCACTAGAACAGACATCATACCAGCAAGGCTTGAAAGAATAATGGCGAAGTCAAAATTCAAATGATGGCAAATGGCAAGGATTTTCATCCAGGCAGGACAGGACCACGAGTGGCTGATAAAGACGTCAACACTTGTGGCCACTGGCAATGGACGCTGAGAAAGGGAATTCTGTGAGCAACACGAGAAATTCAACATCAAACACAAGAGATTTGACACCACATCTGATGCCTTGGCACGCTTGAAAAGACCATGTTGCTCCGCCAAAGCAAGCTGTTGTGCAACAGCACGCATGTTACAATGTTGGTGGAAAGGTCCTAGCGGCCTAGCGGCAAATGGCAAATCCAATCTAGACTTGAGCAGCCAGGACAGAAGGATTTCAAAGAAAACTACACCCCAGAAAACTAACATGCCGATAGAAAAACAACCATTTAAAAGATGTTCTGTAGCCCCTATTAAACAATGGTGATTTTCCATTGTCATGTTACTTTTCGGGGGGGGGAGTCTGTCTTCAGCATGTTGGTCGACCATTCTCCAGGTCTTCTCCCAAACCATCCCGAGACATTCCGACGGACAGGAGGGCTGCCAGCAGCACTAGGGATCCGCGAAGTGGCCTCAGCACCACCAGAACACGGACCAACTGGCCAACTGGGAAAACCACATCCGAAAAAACAAAATCTTAAAAACCAGAATTTTCTACATTGTCCCAGCGATCCGAACAAATATAATGTATCATTATATAATCATCACTTACTAGATGTTGTTCGACTTTAATTAGGTTGGAGAGTAATATCAATGCATCCATGAGCTTCCCAAGAACATCTGCCAACCGCGGCGCATCTGAGAAGAAATCAAGTTCAGGAGCGTTCTATGTGTATTTGCTTTTATTTGCTCTATATGACACTATAGTATACATAGTATGCTGATGTACGGTGTACAATGTACAGTATGTGCATGTCATGTATGTATATATACGTAAGTATGTATGTATCTCATGGCGTTCCAAGCCAGCACAATCCAATCAAGTTCTTGCAAGAAGTCTGTACTCTGGACATGTTTTCACAAAGCTTTCGCCAACTTGAACAATCCAGCTGGTCTTTCGTCAGATTCGAGAAAGAAGATATCTATCTATCTAATTCTATCCAAAACCACCTGGAAAATAGATGGTGCAAGTCCCATTAGTCTTGGTTTATCATGGACCGTTAGGAAGCCGCCTTTTGGGAGAGTGGCTGGCCTCATCACGATGGCTGCCACTCTCAGTTTCCAAAAAAGTTACAACGGCTTTTTAGCATCTGAAAGGGATGCTGGTGAATGACATTGAATGCATCTTGGAATCTTGGAATGTGAATTATGTCGCTTAGGTTACATTGTGAAGACTGCATTGTCTTGCCCAATGCCAGTACCCCTTCGGTTTTGGCATGTTTTGGCCATGTGGCAAGCTCCGACGAAGAGAAGCGGAACAATTCATGGCTGGCAAAGAAAAACCCCAGTAATTGAGCTCTTAACGGCACACTTTTTGCTGACTTGATTGTCCAAAATCAATGGAAAGGGAACTATTTGGGAGCAACAAGTGCATGCTGCAACTTTGCAAATCTTCAAACGAATGTTTGCCATACCGCACATCGGTACAATATCTAGACACGTCAGCAGCACAGGCTGCGGTATGTTTTCTAACCGGCATGTTGCACTGTTTTATCGCTGTAATCCAAACGCCAAAATCAGAATGCACGCCATGTTGCATGCAATCAGGGCAACTACTTCCAGTCTTGAGAAATAGTCAATGTGGTGTATATGAAGGAACCCATGAGTTTAAAAAAAAGTGTGGAACATTTTATCCCAGTTGTTTTTTGAGAATAAGTTTCTGAGCTACTCTCTTACGAGTCTTAGTGCATCCAGCCCGTACTGCAAGACCCAGCCTCACTGGCAACTTGATCATGGACCTTGCCAGACTGTTCGGCTGCAGGTTTTTTTTCGGCGGTTTGAAGAGTTGGATAACCAAAGCTGGATGAACTTATCTGCAACAACCCTGAAAGTGCAAAATCTATCTGAGCAAACTATATATAATCAAAAGTTCATGTGCAACTGTACTGTGAATTCATCTGGATAGAAACTGAAAGTGCAAATTCGAATAGCAACATATCCATACATTTCTGATTGCACCTATGGATCAGGAAAACCATCGTCCGAATTTCCTTGGAAGGGGAATTTCATATGGTTAATTTGTAGAAAATCACTAACACCTTCATGACCTTTATGAGGAAGGTTGGGTGAGGTAATGGTGAAATCCTGTATATACACATGTCACATATAAATTGCTTATCCGAATCGTCCATATAGGCACAATTACCTGTTAATACGATTAGTGTTTTCGGTCGTTCTGTTGTCATGGTGTTGCCTATTCTTTGCCTGCTTTGCCAGTGTACACTGATTTGCCTTACCCCGTACTTTGCACAGCTAAAATGCCTGCAGCAATCATCTTGGATGTGACCCATCCAGGGCGGCGGTCAAATTTTTGGGAAGGTCAGGTGCTGAAAAGAGATTGACCTCTCTGACACATGGATGCTATTATCTGTTTTTGTTGATGCCTTTCCCAGAATTCACAATATCATGTCAGGTGTCAATATCTTAAAATGGTAATACAATACATTATAACTAGTATATATTAGTATTGTATATAGGCATAGGAAGGTAAGGTATGCATATCATATTCTTAGGCATGTATCATCTTCATCCCCTTTCGCAACTCATCATGTCTCCTTCTTTTGGCTTCTCCCTGCAGGACGCTGTATATATTATACTCTAAGCCCGAACGCGTCCCCCTGGGATATTGTGGATAGAGATATCAAGACCCCTAATACTCTCCATGTTTTGCCACGAAGCTGCTTCCAACAAATCAGGACACGATATAGCCTCCAAAGAATTATATACATAGTACAGTGTCCCATCCATGGAGAAAAGTTAACCTCCAACCACCTTCATGATATATACCTGTTCCATGCAAGGTAAACCATCACAACCAACCTGCCAGAGACTACCCTTTCTGAGTGTCATACCTCTTTGAGGATGGCTGGTGACATCTTGGCCAAACCCAACCTCCGGTGGTCTTGCAGAGTCAGGAAACTTCTGGTGAAAGGAAACGGTTACAAAGAGTGGTCACAGCAGATACGAAACCTCACTACACCTACACCCCCGAAAACTAACATGGATATCCAAATTAGCCATATTTGAAAAAGGAGATACCTTTAAAAAGAAAAAACATTTTTGGTATCAATTCGTTAGATTTTGGGGGGCTACACAGCTACACACCTACAACAGGTTGGTATATAACCCCCAACAGCAACCCCCGGACCGGATCCCGGATCCCACCTTCTTCGCAAAGCCTGGTGCATCCAATGGCGACATATCTTTTACCACCGAAATCTCCATGTAGTCCAAGTAGTAGATTTCCCCATGTTCAACCACATGAACGAACCACTTCGACTACTTGTTGTGATGTTATCCTGATGTTACATCCAGATTGTTTCAGTGACACATGAAGTATGAGGGAGGGACATCTCATAATATATTTCTAGAATTCTAGAGCTATAATGCAATAATACTATATCTAGTGTACCAGTTCAAGTTTTTCCCAGGGCGTCGCTTCAGAAACTGTCAAACACCAAAACAAAACACATCGCCGACCCAAAAATTGAGACCGTGGCACCTGTAGCATTGTTGGCAACTCAGAAAGATCTTGACCACTAACACCTCTAGTTTTTTTTCATAGCTGACCGGCTTCAATGATGGGAATCTAAAAGTACCCATCCTCGATGCCACCCCCCAAAAGAAATAAGGCCTTGTTATAAGGGATCATTAAGGCATTTGGGGGTATCCTTAGATTTCCATGATTCAATTTGGCTGGTGCTTCTCCTTTCTAGGTGTGCGCGTCTTTAGGCATATCCCCCAATATACTCCCAAGTGAGAATTTGCCAGTAACAAACCACCAACATGGACCACCAGCGGCTTTTCATGGTGAAGGTGGATGAACAGAATTTCAATCGGAAACCAAATTTCTGGAAAAACATCGGAAACACAACAAAGGACCTGTGCTAACAAAGCACAAACACCTGCAACTGGGTAGCTGATTTTTGCGTGGTGGCAGTGAACCTACTAGTCGATATTCCAACGCGTCCATGTCCGAAAACACAAACAAGCGTTTCAAATGCAGGTTGAATGATTTCCACCTCCAAACACACAAACGCCACTACCGCCACCACCAGATTCAAATTTGCCTTTGGAAAGTCAGTTCCATCAGGCTTTTTTTTCATACTGCAGGGCTGCTGAACTTTCAGAAGCAATCACTAGCTGTTCTCATTGAACCTTTGAAGCACTTTTGTTGGTTTCAATCATTTCGGCTAGTACAAGAAGTGTCATTCAAACAAACGATTGAGATCTCATATGGTCTATTACCATCTATTACCTATCTACATTTGACCCCCCCGAAGTACCCAACTTTGTACGTAAAAACATCCAAAAGGAATCCAAGCCGTCGAGTTTTAGGATTTCCCCTTGTGACCACCAGGATCATCCACGTCTAGTAGGGGCTTCCTTCATCCACGTTCGCTTTACGCTGGCGCACGATCAAATGATGTGGTTTTTCAGTTTGTTTGTTATCAGCAAAGGTCAGAAACAACATGCGACAACCTGATAGTATCTATATAGAACAAACAAAAATACAAGCAACTGTGTCACCCGCTGCCGTTTAGCTATATAACGCTCCTTTTTGTCTATCTGGTACCTGCTAGCGTAGCAGTGAAGTCAGCACATTGTCGATGAGACGGCAAGATCTATTCAAGTCTACTCCGGATGCCTTGAACTCATCGAGCACATCGTTTGCGACTTTCAAATCATTATGGTCTAGCTTCTGAAGATCCGCAGTGATAGCATCTTCCTCCATCCAGCAGCCTTTGCTTGGCTGCTTCAGGAAAATGAACATAAAATTCTCTGCAAACACCTTGTTGGCCTTCACACCTTGAACTTTCATGTTGGCAAGCACGTCTAGAAGATCTTTGCTAGGAGAACCTTTCAAAGAGCGTACGAGGCTGGAGAATGTCACGATGTTGGGCTTGAGCCCTTTGTCCAACATGGCATCAAATAAATCGGCGGCAGTCCTTGCCCTGTTTTTGTCATTGGAGTTTGCACAAGCATGGATGGCTGAAGAAAAATGAAGCTCATCCATTGCTATTTCCTTCTTCTCCATGTAAGCCATCACTTCTGTTGCGCTATCAACATCTCCATTGTCTGCTGCAGCGTCGATGCGTGCCTGCGCTCCGATCTTGTCCACCAGGTCCAGCCGCTGCAATTCTGCCCACAACTCTCTGACTGGACTCTCTTGATTAAGTTTCCCATAAAGCTTCATAGCATTTACATACACCTCAAATTGGGGAAGGCTGGAATGCAATTGTTCCGTTTGCAATAATGGCATTTAGGCTAGAGCGCTTCAAAGCATATGCAACTACACAATCAAACAAGATGGAATCCAAACAAAAAGTTGAACCAGCAGGTACCGAGATACTGGTGCGTCGATTGGGGCTTCAACATCGCGCAGCCTCTCAAACATTTTGGCACCTTCCAGGTACCTTCGACATTTCAAAGCTGCTTGCATGGCAGCGGTGAAGACCACTGCGCTGTAGCCAGTGTACTTTGAAAGTAGCTGCTTCACCTCCTTCCAGCCACCTCGCCGCCTTCCTTTTGCTATGCTTTGGAGTTGTGAAGTCAAACGCTCTTCCTCTGTGGTCACCTCAATTGTGACTCCAGGATAGTTGATCGCGGAGTTGAAGCTTCCGTCAACAGGAGTGTGCACTAACAATCCATCCTTTTGCCTCTGCATTTGAGAACCAAGCTGCTTTTTTGGGACTGCAAATGAAAATGGGTCCATGAATTTCAGAGCACAAAGGCACAGAACCATCATCCAACTCCTGGAACGCCTGCCCCATGGCTGAGGGGGAATTGCAAAACCTGTGTGCATTATAGATTTCAGATTTGCTTCCAGGACACTTGAGAAGCTGAGCACAAGGAAGAGCGACAACAAGTTAGAAGTTTCCACACCAATCTTCTATCATGAAAATGAGACTTATCTGGGCAAACTCAGTAGATGGTGAAGTTCCTAAGGTCAGTAAAAAGCAGGCATCATACTCGCAACCACGTGAAACATACAAATAAAACACCTCGATACACCTGGTGTATTTATCCCTTAAAGTACCCGTCAATATAAGCAAAGTAGTCATGTATTCTTGAGATTTTGCCATGTGACTCTTGGGATTATCGACATCTAGTGGGGCTCCTTTTGACTTTCACTTTACACTGGCATGCTGGGTGGGGCAAACCTCCCTAAAATCCACGAATAAAACCACCAGGTATTTAGCCCCTAAAGTGAACATAAACCCTGCATAGACCATTGACCGTTGGAGATCTTTGGGAGGAATGAATAAAACCAATGTACTAGTTTTAAAACATCAGTATGTATGTCTATGTCAATACATAAACCCTTACCAAAGAAAGCAACGTAGATGTACAGTAGAACGCACTTGGTGTATTGGGATTCATTATCTTTCACTTCTTGAATTTGTAAATCTACAGCATCTGACAGCAAATGTACCTTATTCTAGATTTTCATGGAAAACTTCCCTATCCAGCGGGGGTGCCAGTTTCAAATGCAACTAACTAAGCCTGGAAAAAAACTTTGAACCCCCAAAATGAAGGTTTGGTTTGGTTCAAATGATGTTCCTTTTCCATTTATATAGGTGATATTTTAGGTTCCCAGCCATATCAGTTCTCAGGTCGGTCGCAGCTTCAAACAAAAACATCTTTTTTGGTCCACCCCACGGTCTGAGCTCCAAACAATACAAGAACATCACGGCACGCGCCACGGCCACAGACAAACGCCATGGGAGCTCCTGGGTGGAATGGATACTCTCAAGGGTGCCACCAAGCAACCCCTTGAGGGTTCAAACAGCACCACTTGGAGGGTGCGAGTATATCTATGTATATATACGTATATATATATACTATATATATAATATATCATATGTGTATTATGTAATTATGTATATAGTATACATTTACATACATTTTCACAACATATCAATCATAGTCATAGCATCAAACATCATTTTCTAGTCAACATCCGGAAATTCTCTCAGGTCATGTCCTCTGAGGGAGGTGGCAAGGCCAGCAAGGGTTGCCTGGGGCCCGTGGCGTTTTTTTCCTACCGTTTTTCTTGGTCTTTCAACCAACCCCTTAGGGATCCAAATTTGGATTTTTTTGGGTAATCCTATGTAATCCTAACTTGACTTTCAGTGGAGAAATTTATGAAGATAACCAACTTCTGGGCAAATTTATTCAAATTCCCAAGCCTCAATTGGTTGGACATTGGAAGGATTCCACCAGCCTAAATCACAAGCGTATTCCCTCGGCCCTACCTTCTCGATAAATAGGCCCGGGCGATCGCTGCCCTCGAACCTCATGGCGATGACAAGTTGTAACTTGTGAACCTCTAGTCTTATTTTGGGGAAGGGCTGCCGGCAAGCAATTCTCACCTTGTTGTACCTCAAACAGGGATATATATATATATATAAATATACATATACATACTGTCTATGAATATATAATATCTCGCAAATGCTAGTGGGTATGTCTCGAGGATTGTCCTTTAAAAAATGTTGCTTTGCCTTTAGAAACGATGGTGTCTTTATGTCTGGATTCTTTTGACACACCTGTGAGACCCATGTCCGTTTGGGATATTGTAACGACACCATGACCTGCATGAAAGTGTAGGATTCGAACCTAAACATGTGACCTTAGTTCAAATGAAGTCTTTTATTTCACCCGGATTTTGTTTTGGGCTTAAACACAAAACAACAATAATTATAATTGTTTATCTTTGAAGACAGTTCTTACATGATTGATCACAGAATCAAAACAAGGCTTTCATTCTTGCAGCATCTTGCAGCGCATGCTCAGACAGGGTTATCATGACAAAATGATATGGCAACCTAAAAGATGAGCATTTGTGAACATAAAAGAAGGGAAAACCCTCTTGTCCCTTCTGCTTGTTTTTAAAGTTAAGCAACTGGAAGGGATGTCTTCCTGCAACATGTTCCAGTGAAACACCACGAATGATGTCTTGGGAATATGCTTGATAGATGCATGTATCTAGAAATATCTAGAAACATAGGTGATGTATTCAAAGGCGTATATCGGTGGGTCGGGGCCAGATTGAATCACCACCTTTCCCTATGCAACTAGTATTTGTTTGTGTTTTCTCCTGGATCTCTTGCCTGGAACTCCCGATGTCTCACAATTAGGAAGCCTCCAAAACCATCAAAAACCCTTGAACATTTCAATGTATTTGTAAGGAAACAAACCCAATGTCACGAATAGATTTTCAACTTTTGGTTCCTCCAATTGTATCCAATTCTCAGATCCATCTCAGCCAAGAGCAAGCGTCTTCTTTTTTAAATCACGGCTACGCCTCTGTCACTGCCTGCTCCGGGACGCACATTGTTTCACAAGGTGCGTCAACTCAACACACGAACCGACCAGACTGAAAGTCTACATCCAGGCTTCTGCGCCTTTCAAACTGGCACTTGTTGTAATTTCCCGGCAGAGTTTTTTCAAAGTTCTCTTCTTGCTTTTTTTTAGGCGGGCCAAGCAAAATAGGGGATTTTTTTTGGGGTTCAACCTGTTTCAATCTGAGTTTTAATGAGAGTTCCTGGATGTGTCACTAGGTAACCATTCAATTTTCTTTGTGGGCCCAGGCGGCCCAGTTTCGCATGATCGTAAAATTCATTCTGATGAGCTACACATGAGTTATCAATTCATGGGAGAAAACATCAGGAAAACAAGGCCACGACTCGTTTTGTGTCTATGTCCCCTGAAACATCACTAAAAAAAGGTTGATTACCATCATTTAAATCCCCTAACAGGGTGATGTTTAATTAAAAAAGCACTTTTTAAAGGGACACTCATCATAAACCCAGTCTTTGGATGTCTTTGGTCTTTTGTTTTCATCGAATCACCTTTTCACCAAAACACATTCGCCTTTGATCTAAACTGTTCATTTCATCTGACGGGACGTCTTTTCATTTCCATGCATGAATTCGCCCAAATCACTTTCGGATGCTGTTTGCCAAGCCTCCCCTGCGGTTGCATTTTGCGGTGCAGTGGAGTGTCTTGAAACCACTCAAATGATCCATAGTAGACTCCGCAAGATGCGAAAATGACTCATGTTTTACACACCAGTGCTATGGATAAAAATGGAAGCAACATACCACGATAAAGAATTCAAACTGTGGGTCCCTGTCACAGAATATTTATGTAGATAGACGCACTTAATCCGAACTGTTACATATTCTGATATATTCTGTATAGTGGGCCATCACATCAAGCTTAGCAATGTCACAAAAAAGTGGTTGCAGAAATGAACCAGTCAGGTTTGGCCAGATTGCAGTCAGAAATGCCGTATTACATTTCACTGTGCCACATGTTTGAGACAAACGTGGACACACAGACACTTTTCTGTGGAGGCACCAACTGATCTAGCCCTGGCTCCTTGAATCACTGGCTTCCGCCATACGTCCAAAGCTGAAGCCAAGCGCGGGGTAATGTTGCCTGAGAATCATGGATGAAGCCGAAGGTGTTTTTTGGCTTACCTATATACAAAAGTCCAGGTAGCTGAGAAATCAAGTGTGCCTTTGATTTCCAGCAAAAATCCTCAGCTTATCGACAGGAACCTGGTGTCAAACCTCAAAATAAGTCCCTTAACACCTTTGAACTATCGTCACTCATATTCAGATCTACATCATTCTCAGCGTCAAAAACATAATTTGCCATGAATGTTCCCCTTAAACATCACCCAAAAAGGGTGATTACAGTGATTGACAGATGTTTTCACCACTTGCATCCCCTGATTATGACCTGGAAAAACTACACATATCGCATATCGCCTGTCACATCATATCGCCTGTCAAATTCCCATGAAACACCAGCGAGCATCCAATGTGGATCCCATAGATCCGGTTTGGTGTAATGACCGGGTCCAGGTGCACCGGTAATCTTCGCTTGAGACAAGCCTCCGGACCGAACGAAGGCAGGCGGGCCCATGGAAGGCATGTATCTAACACGCGATAAACCAGCACTTTTAAAGAGCGTTTCATGTCATGATGCCAAATCGGACCTAATGGAAAACAACAACANACACACACACACACACACACACACACACACACACACACACACACACACACACAACAACAACAACAACAACAACAACAACAACAACAACAACAACAACAACAACAACAACAACAACAACAAACAGAATCCAAAAAAAAGCACTAGTATGTGCCTATGCCCTTAGCATGGGTAAAAGTCACGATGGGCGGCGACTTGTGTGACGTCAACCTGAGCGCAGTTGATCCAACCAGTGCAGGATGTGCGATGAATTTCCCCTTAACCATACTTCCACCATCTTCCGCTAGCTAAGAAGAGTTTTACCAAAATTGCCTTCAAGAAAAACAAGTAACAAACACCTCAAGCAAGCCATCTTTTTGCATGTGAAGGATCTGTTGTTGAGCTGGATGAGACAAACCACTGTCCTCACGATGTTCTTGATGACCCAAATGATGGAGAATGGAGACCCGACAAAAATCATATCACATCCATCGTACTAAACCTCTAAGCTGTATCATATTACATACAAAAGGATCGGCAGTTCCTGATTTCGGTCGAGACCTCAAAATTGACATTCCGATTTGTTTGTTCAATCATGGAAACATGATTCGCAAGATGTATATCTGCAACTGTGAATTTCACAGGATTCGGTAAATAAGAGTAATATCAATTTGTCTATGAGTGAACAACAGAAACAGTACAACCGTGGTGTAAAATACATGGCATGATGGCTGCACTGACAGGCCAATGTCAGAGTTGGGGAAGTAAACACGTCATCGACACAGGTTTGGCATCGAGTTAAGGTAAGTTACCCTCCAGGGAATGGATACATATCCCACCAACCGGGAAAAGGAAAATCATCGACTCAAAATGCCATTTTTTGGGGGATATGTTAGTTCCCTGGAGGGTATCTGTAAGTGATAGTAGTGAATCTGCTTATTGGTGAGTCCACATCAATTCCCTCCCTCCCCTTGATGGATGCACACATCTACACCACTTTCTCAGAGTATGATTTAGCATGCTTCAAAAACGAAAGTATCTGCAATTTTCACCAGATAAAACACCATTTGTTGAGAACCGGTGCCTGACGTCACTAAAACTTGAAGCAGGTATATTTGGAGTTGTTGATACTGAATACTGAAATATCAAGTATCGTTGAAGTATTAACTCACCCTTAAACCTCACACAACCTATTTTTTTGGGATTAAATCCCTCGATTTCTATCATCAGGCTGATGAACCAAAAAATCATTCACAAACCTTCCAAGGACCCCATTCCATCAACAACCTGCAGTTCTACACGAATCTCCTTGTCCCACACCATGGCTCCAACCAGATGCGTTTTATACCTCGGTTTTAAGATCCAAACTTGCCAATGACGCAACGTGCCATGGATCTTTTCGAAAGGACGCTTTTATTAAGCTACAGTATCCATCTTAAATATATGAACCTGGATTTGCCAACGCCAATACTAACACAAAATGGCTCTGGGAGTATCCCCAATCCATCTGACTTTTTTCAAAAACAAGGGACTACGGCACCGTCTTTTGAAACACTGAGCATATGAGCATCATCATTTTGATCAACTGCAATTTAATCCCTGAACCACTCCAAAAAAAACAAGAAAGAACTATGTAACTAAGAGGTACCAGTTTTTTTCTTGAAAAAACCTCCCTCCCCAACCAAAACAAAAAGCTCAGTTCTTTGATCTTAGAACAAACCTCCCAATCGATCCCGGCGGTCTAGTGACTTGCCAGGCCCGATCTTCGGATTGTCTGCACCCGCCTTGACGGTGCAGGTGGCAATTTTCGGAGGAAAAAACACAATCCCTTGTGAGGTGCCAATTTTTTGGGGTTAGGCGGATTTTTTTGATATCTGGATAGTATCTGCTTTTTTCCTTTTTGAGGGGGGGGAGGGGTTAGTTAGAAGTTGCCAGATAATTAACTGGAAGATATTTGTTTGAAGAAGGTGATGATTCTCAGGTAAACGGTCTGTTGATCAGCTTGCGATTCGGAAATCCACCATCATAGAAGTGGTGTAGTCCAAACATGTCTAAACTGTACCTTCACTCCACAAGACTCATTTGAAAGAGTCAAAATACAGTGAGCTACACCCCCTTCCAATTACCCCACTCCTGGGGTTGAAGGCTCTCCAAAAAATGTTTGGTTTATGCGGGGGTCGACCTCACCCATTACTGAACTGACTTAGGTCTGGTTCCAGGCTTGTTTCTGAAAAGCCTAAGGAAGTGACATCGAGAAAAAAAAGGTGGTGAAACTCCTCAGTTCAAAAGAAAGGATGAGGTTGCACGGCCGAATCTTTAAACTTTATGCAACCATTGCAACTTCATATATAAATAACAAATATTTTCAAAACCACCATTGTCATTGAAGTAAGATTCAGTATTTCACACCCCAATTTCGGGAAAATCAACCCCACCAGATCACTTCAACCAAAAAGTCCAACATAGTCCTTCTTTGTTTCTTGCCTTTCCATTAAAAGACTACATCCAATCTGGGCAATTTATTATAAATCCTTAACCTGAATGATCAGGCCTTTTCCCTTTGATAGTGGGCCATCCCCCTGCAATTGCTCAAGGAATGACCCATGGCGGTCGATGTTTGCAAAAGATTGCCGATTTTGGCATGGAACGTCAACTGATCTCCATAGCATGTGAGCTCAGATGAAAAACTCGGTTTCATTGCTCTTCAGCACTGTGCATCTCAAACCACTATGTCAAGACAGACACATCATTCACTGGTCTTTCTCAACAAAGAAATCTAAAAGGATATCAATCATGACTGAGCAAGTTTTACTCTTCTTGCCACCACTCTCATTGTGCTTCGTGCTTTGTTGATCCGTTTTTCCCAACACGGTTCAAGAGTCTGATCAAGAGTCGAGAGGACTAACGGTTGTTGTTCAATTTCAGGGATATCATCAGCTTGTAAATTGTCATAACACTCAAACCATTGCCGTAAAATCTGAGAAACTTTGGCTTGTCCTGGAAACATCGGTCTTCGTCGAAAACCTGTAGTAAAAATTGGATTACCCATCAAGTAAAGAGCCGAAACCTTTCCTTGTTGCACGTCACTAGGAAAAAGATCCTTGTCGATGAGAGCTGCTGTATGTTTGACGTACCAAACTGTCTGAGCTGTCAGTTCCGACAATGTAATTCCCATAGCTTTCGCCTCAAGATGGGTTCTAGGTTGTACCAGCACCTCGTTTCCATGTACACAACGTCGTACTGGCGGCCATCCACCAAACACCAGCACGATGCCCAAAATCACCTCTGTCCATGCCCATCCCATCGCCTTATCAATCGGCCCTTGTTCGTCATTCGGCCAGTGACACCCACTGAAAAAATCCACAATTGCTCGTGAAAAAGTGTACCCATATGCTGAAAATTTCAAGAAATCACCATTGTATGAACAAGGAAATTGCCACACACTGTCGACATGCCAGGTTGCAAGAGCATGCCACAGGGGGTCTTCCGTATTTCCTTGTTCCTCGTTTTCGACTGTATCTTGTGGTTGTAACCATTCTTGTCGCTGTGCTCTGGCGATTTGTAAATCCAAAATCACTACCATTTTGGGTAGGATTCCCGTACTGTTCACTACCATTTGGGGTGACTACTCTCACTATAAATTGCCCAGATCCAATCCACAGCATCTACGGTTTCCGCCAGGTCACATATATGGGTGGTCTTTTAGACACACCAAATCCACGCTGGAAGTTTGTCCTGGAAGGGCTTTTTTTCTGATGACCCCCCCAATCGAACGTGAAAGGTGATGGAACAACAAAAACGATTTTCCGGTACCCTTCATCGGGAAAGCCCACTCGGGATTATAAGGATTGAATGAAATCTAAAAACCTATGAAGATTTGATCTAGACACAAGAGAATTGAATGTCTACAAAGACTCAGTCGGCAGTAGTTGAACAGTATACATCCAAACGAATCAGCATTTCATGCCGCATGTCCTATCTCACACACACAATGTGGATGGTTGATGGCTGTGACCATGAAGCTTCACACTCCGGATCTGATCAACAATCTGCGTTAAAACTGCTGATCTTTCACCAACCTCAATCAATACACTATATCAATAATATATATATTTACAGATATAAATACCTATATATAGATATAAATATAGAAATATATACGTATATTATATATTACATGTATGTAAGACCTCTAAACTTGTAAGATAGTTCTTTGATTTTCCTCTCCAAAGTACCTGAAATTTTCTGGGTAGCATCACGTGATGTCATGTTGCTTCACTTATTAAGATAATATACAATTCACCCAATGCAACGCAACATGCACTCCTCGGCATGGAACTGGAGGAGTTCGACAACGATATTCCTTGGGTGAAATCTTCTATTGGAAACTGTCAAAGCTCGCACTCCCCCAAATCTCAGACAGATCAGATCAGGTAAACACCACCATAGTCCTCATCCTCACCAGCATACTAATAATATATCTACAAAATGTCAACTATATAATCTATACATTACTAAGCATATTTAGAAAAGAATCAAAGGCATACAAATCAAATCAACTAAACCAACTAAATCAAATCAACCTTTAAATGATCAACTTGTTTTAAATAAATCATTCCATACCACCGTCGTACCACCATGGTACCCACCACGGTCGCCGATCTTCATCCGAACTTTGCGACCACGACTCTTGTTGTTCCAACCTCCGGCAAACTCTGATGACGCTTCATGGTGTTTTGCCTCGGAATGTCGACACCAGGTATTTGCCCCAGGACATGATACTGGTTATTTAATAGGGACCCCCATGTGATGGCTGATGATAATCCCTACATAACTGGGTAGTATAATTGTATCATCCCCTATATACCCTAAACAACCAGGGTCCTTTTCATTGCTGACCTGAAGAGGGACAATTTCAAAAGGAAAATATGTCTTCAAGTCCCAGCATTTTCAAGGATATTTGTTAGTTTTCGGTGGAGCAGCCTTTTTGATATTGCCAAAGGAAGTCGTATTTGTGAGTTTTTCAGAGTAGATGATGAAAGTGAAGACACTAAAATAGTATGAGGCAAAATCATCCAACATTCTGGAAAGTTTGGGAAATCTTGGAGACATAGAATCCATGCATCTTTTTTGAATGACATACCGTGCATATCGAGTTTGATTAGTAAAAGCTCCAATTTCTAGGCCATAGTATTTTGCCCACGTCCGAATACCTGAAATGCTAGGCCATTTTGTGCAGGATCCCCATATTAAAAGCATCATTTTTAGGGGTGAGAGATTTCCTTGAGTCACTATAACCCCAAAAAGAGCTGTGCCGACTCATCCAACAAAAAGTGCTACTTGGAGTCGTTTTTGATCACAGTAAACTCGGTGCTCAGAGATCTCTTGATTCATTTGGCAAATCAAACAGCACGGATGTTTTTTGTTATTTTTCTGCTTGCAATACCAAAATTGGAGTGACATTGCATATCTAAGTCTAAGCGTGACCACTACCCAAGTTTTTTACAAGCATCCAAGAAATTCAACATAAACAGCTTCTCCAATTGGTGGTATTTTGAGCCAGTTGAAACATGTAAGTCACGTGGGTTCTTCTGAAATGGCTCAATCCACGCTTTCCTTTCTCAACATCTAAATGAGTTGAATTTCATATCATATTTCACCAACCTGGATGCAACCCTTAAAGGAGAAGCTTCCCTTACTAAGCTTCTTTTTTTGGGAAGGTAAAACCGTACAAACCTTGCTATGATTCCAAAGTAAGTGGCTCAACCCACTGGGTAGGAAGTAGGCTCAACCCACTGGGGCTTCCAAACGAAGCTTTCACAAAACGCGCCACAGCTTTCTTCTCAAATTTTCTGGCGTTGGGCCAGTTGGGGGGACACAAATCAGAGTTTTCACGGATGATTCATCTGGCATCTTGCGAATTGCTGAAAAATATGTCATTTTAAACTGATCCTTATTTATATATCATCTTTGTGGTTGCAGGATTTGTTTATCGGCAGTTTGGTTTCACTCAACACTGACTCAACATTGTGGGCTTCTTTGTTGGAACAAATTCCTTGAGAGTCAATCAGGTTAAGCATCACTGCGCAGATCCTAGAGGGGTTTCTTGGTCGTCTTTGCGGAAAAAAGGGGAAGGGGAGTCTCAAAAGAGTTGAGGTATAGAGACGTAGGAAACAAAGGTCGAAGAAACAGCAGCATCTCCAACTCTCCCGAAAATCAACATGTCCTCTGAAAAACTGACCATTTCAAAAGGAAATTTCATCTTCCAACCAGCATTTTCCAGGGGATATGTTTGTTTCGGGGGAGTAGTATCTCCTACTTCATCACTATCTTATCCTTGAGTTGACCCCATGGGTCCTGATCCCCAACCTGTCCACCAGCAAACATGGTCCAGGAGGCCCCAATGTGAGGATAGACTGTTTCTATTAGGGTAGAAATAAATATCATGGGAACCTAAGGGGACCCCCAATGCCACCCCCGCAAGAGATAAGCCCCTAATAAGGCCTAGGGAAACCAATCGTGTCCCTGAATAAGGCCTCATTTCTTGGGGGTTGCATTGGGGGGGTTCCCCTTAGGTTCCCATGAAAATATATTAACGGAGTCGCAGAGTCATCATGTTTTCTGCAGAAACAATAAAATAAAACTAAAACAACTTTTGACTGTAGGTATGCATCTGAAGAAACTTCATCCACGCGCAAACAACATCCATCTATACCCAAATGATGATACTTCATCACCATTGAAAGAAAAGAATCTTGGATAACACACCAACAACTTTTTTAATTTGATGCAAGGTAGTCCACCTCTTTTGCATACAATTCCAACGAACACAACCACCACAACAACAACAACAACAACAACAACAACAACAACAACAACAACAACAACAACAACAACAAGCAACAAGCAACAAGCAACAAGCAACAAGCAACAAAGACAACAAAGACAACAAGCAACAAGCAACAAAAAAACAAGGAGCAACCAACCAAGAAATAGGCCTCAAGTCTTCCTTGTCTGCCTTGGAGACCACATCACGAGCAAAGATCTGACCTTTTGCAGGCTCGTGGACGGCCAGGAAGGTTGTAAGTGGAGCAATTGGGAAGTTATGCTCGTGGGTGAAGAACGCAAAATCAAAATCTTTTTGTGGGAGACACCACCTAGAAAATTCGTATAGATTGGTGCAGTACAGCAAATCTATCATATTAGTTGACCATGTTCCAAAAGACAAATCATTGCAAAGTTCTGTGGCCTTCCGAAAAGCTTGACGTATTCAGAAAAGAATCAGGAAACCAGCAATGTCAAGTCCATACAAACAACAATCATTCCACAAGTCTCAACTGACCTTCCCAATCCAAATCATCCAAATCCCACATTGGGACGTCTCATCTAACCCACCCAAAACCCCCCCAGCTTCCGCCAGCTTCCCAGGGCCCCTCTGGTGGTGTCCCCCCACCTTTCTCGATATGCGTCAAAATGAGTTCCGCAGCATCGGCAGGACATAGCTGCGATGGAACATGATCCCATGGCAGCTGCCTTAGCGGGGGGGTCGTGACTGACTCACCCGAAAAATGACGTTCACGAATGTCCCCTGAAAAGGGACCATTTTTAAAGAAAGGGATGAAGCATCCTTCCAACCATATATTTTCATGTGATATGTTAGCTTGCAGGGGAATCAATGGCAGGTGTAACCTGGGTTGAATGCAGGTTGCAGGTTGGTTTCTTCGATCAATGGCAAAAAAACAACTGGAGGATTGTATTATAAACCTTTATGTACCCCATTTACAAGTAGGCCACAAGTGAGGTACGAAACACTTACTAAGATCCCGCGACATTCCATTTTCTACCCCTTGTTTTGCAAGATACTCTTTAAAGCTGATTGAATGATCAGCCTTGTGATATTTCACCAAGCTGAACATCTGCTTTTCCCCTGGTAGCAGCAAACTTCTTAGTAAGCGGTAAACCAAGGAGCTCATCTCCCGCCATGGTGTTTCACCACCCCGCTTTGGCACCGTCCTACAACCTTCAAATGAGCCATGCTGACCAGTGAGAGTTGATACTTCAGGCATCTTTTGGTATGAACACTCCCTTATATAATATGTTAACACTATATATTATATATACACCACTATTCAATAACCATCATGCATACAACTTTATCCATGTCTTCCTATTGTTGATTGTTTCATGCTCAAGGAGTGTCAATGACTTGATAGCCCATCAGTTACATTGGCCTCAGCACAAGGGATTGTAAATGAGACATGGGATCTCACTTTTGTCCCACCTGCAACTTGTTGCGCGCCGCACGATTTCCCTCATTTTGCTGACAACTTTGCGCCGTATCTCGGGTGTGTCCAACAAGGGACAACCATCAGCAACTCGTTGACAGCAAAATGCCATCACGTGCCTACCCATACCGCCTGTACTTGGAACCTTGCAGTTCTTTCTGCTAAGTAAGGTCGCAATCATGGCAATCATGATACGAGTAATTCTTAAGAACCAAGAAAGCGAAAAATAACTCACGCGAATCAATGGTTGGATGATGAATATGTTCCTTTTGTAATGGTCCCTTTTTAATCCTTTTTATGGTAAATGTTCTTTTCGGGTGGGTGGGGCAGAAATTTCTCAAACTCATAACCTTCCAAGTTCCCCCTGTTGTTGATGAAAATCTCAAACCTCAAACTAGCTTTGAGGCCAAGTGAGACTTCAGTAAAGATATACCCTGTTTGCAAACTAACAGCAAACGCATCTGAAAATGGATGGTTGGAAGGCGATCATTTCCATTTGGGATAGCCTATTTTCAGGGGCTATGTTTGAGGGAGTGTAAATCATAGGATTTTTTCTGGAGGTTCCCCTACACAGGATGCAAGGAGAAAGTGAAGGTTGCTTTTTCCGGAAAGGCCACTGTTTGTTGGGGAAGCATCCCAATACAGCACGTATACAAAAACATATTATACGATATCAAATGTATTATTGAGCAAAAAATGATAGGAAATGCGCATCAAACAAATCTTGAATGCTTTAATTATATAAGCGTATCTAATTCTTACAAGTCTTCTGTATATCTCATTTACTTGTCACTATTCTTTCTTGCCTGCATTGCTTCCTCCTGTTCCTACCACGGTAGTGTACACGAGGTCTCCGAGCACTGCACAGCTCGAACGTTCATTTTTTGGTCCGAGGGGCATCATGAACCTGGATTCTCCTGAAATACTAAGGGATTGCCTACATCAACTAATTCTATGGCTTTTGGGTGACGGGTGAAATGCCCTCACCATGATTTAGGTAGATGAGTCACTGGCTAGTTGGACTGTTAAGCCCTTACAGCTTTCCGATAATAAACCATCAAGCTCGACCAAATATAGATTCATCACGCGTGTGTATATAGAATACAAAAAAATATATACACATGATGACGCACCGCTTTTTCAACACATCTTCAAAGGTAAAATCTCGGTTTCTAGGCATGTTCTACTCTGAAACCTTCTGATACCAAACCCCAAGTTTGGTTTGGAACCTTTTGCCCTTTGGCCCTACAAGAAATGCAGTGAGAAACAAGTGAGAAACAGCACAACATGCATTGGACATCAAGTACTACCTGCTCAGTTTTCATGGCCACCCCCTCTTGTTTTGCAACCAGCACCGGTGCGCCAGCGCCGGCAAGCACCGGCGCTCGTGTAAGACTTGTGCAGCTTGAGTTTAGCTGTCTATGCTGGGAAGCAGCTCGGCTAATGTCGGCGAAGTGTCTGCCACCTGTGATCTCACAATGGTCATTTGCTTCTGTGACCACAGTTTTTTAGAGGAAGAAGTTGCTTTTTTGCCAGGAGTGCCAGAAGAGACTGCGGAAGTAAGAGCTGGTAGGAAGGACAAAAAACATCAGAAACAGGTGTTGCAAGTTTTTGCGATAATCTGTTCCTGACATCTTTAGCTCCATGTAGAGAAAACATGTTGCTATTAAGTAATCATATCTATAATCCAACATATCTATTCTGTATGTAAACAAAGTCTGACAAACTCATGCTTCTAACCTATCAACATTACATAAATGGGTGTTTCCAAAAATAGAGGTACCCCAAAATGGATGGTGAAAATAATGGAAAACCCTATTAAAATGGATGATTTGTGGGGTTTTAACCCACTATTTTCGGAAACACACAACTGTACCAACCCCAACGTCGTACCTCTGCCAATGCCGGATCATCTCCTGAGGCGTGTTGGTAGCAAATTTGTGAATCATGTGAATGGCTTGATAGTTTTGGTTTAGGGATGCGTTTAAGCATCTCGGTAAAATCAATAACATGACTATATATATAATGTATAGATATTAAACTCTGCTTCAAGAATAGGGCCAATCTACAGTATATAAATCACCCTCAAAAGGGTCTATATAGTAAGGTGTCCTTTAAAAGACAAACGTATCAAGGGTTGCTGCTCTTATGAAACCTGTTGAACTTGAGGATTGTGCTTGAAGGGTTCAACGTAAGGGAAGTGGAAGGGAACCAACTGCACTTCCAATGATTACTACAAGGATATTCCGACACCAAGCTGCACTTCATCTGGTTGGTGGTTTCAACCCATTTGAAAAATATTTGTCAAACTGGATCATTTCCCCAAGTAGGGGTGAAAATAAAGAATATTTGAAACCACCACCTAGATTATTACCTTGATATTTTGAGTGTTACGTACACTAGTATGATAAACAAATTGCATTTGCGGCAGTCATATCCTGCCATTCCCCCCATCTCTAATGAAAATTTACCCACAGATCCACTACCCTGGGCCTGAGGGATGAATCTTAAAAGACACCTCGAAGTGTCCCTGGCGGAGAAACCACACGGATTGCAGCATACTTGGAACCACCTCAACAAATCAGTTGCAGGTCAGCAATTAAATTACTGTAGTTGTAGATGTCAACCTCAACCTATACTGCCTATACTATCATAACTTTTGAACGTAAGTACATTAGTACTTAATGACATCTATCATTAGATTGATGTGCCAATTTTTGGTTTAACTTTCAAACATGGCTTTAAAGAATCATGTTGCCAGTTTTACCAAAACCTACACTCTGCACAATGGAAAGCATATCAATTTCAAATAAGGACCCCATAGTCCTACTGTTGATGGAAGAAATCCTGGACCACCTAGGATGTAAGAAAAACCTGTAAATAATGGGATAATCTACCAACCTCAACTGGTGAACGCCGGATTTCTGAACCATCAACAGTAACACTCCCCCCTTCCCTGCCTTTTCATTCCGATGCTTAAAGGCAGTCAATTCCTGAGATGCTCGGCGTCCCGGGAAGCTTAAACATGTCGAGAAAGATTTATCAGTTTTAATGAAGAAATCCATCAAACTAAATAAAGCCTTGGATGCATAATTCTATATTACATGTATATATTATACTATCCATCAAACAACTAATAGAGTTCATTTTTGGAATTCATCACAAAAAGGACAACATATGAACATAGAAATCTATGTACCTCACTATGTGCGTTTCCGAAATGATATTCAAAACATACTGTAGCTTATCCTGATACAGTTGATGGACCAAATCTTGCACCAGCTGATAAGCAAATCTGTGTATCTCCCATTGACTGCAGTATCTAATCATTCCGGATTTTTGATCAGCTGCCGGTTGTGATTGGAAGATTAGATGTATAGTTATATTCCAATGTGGAGTCTTCATGCTGTGAGTAAATCTATTGCGGGGCTCCAATGATTCGCGGTCTCAATCGCCAACTTCAACGGGAACCGTCGATTGCTGGCAACACAAAACAAATTCCATGAGAACCATCTCTGAAAAAACTGACGCTCTGGAACTCAATGGCCTAAATCTGTCAATCCTCATCATCTGCTTTTCAATTAGCTTCTCTGTTCTCCTTTCACGATCTCCCCCAAATCCCAGACTGCCTCTTTGCCTATGCCAAGCATCCACTCGTCCCAGCAAGGCGGTAGATTTCACAGTGGGATGAGGACCCATGGGACAAAGCGACCAATCGGATAAACCTCGGGAAAATGGATCTTCCAAGGTATTGCAGATATGACGCGCATCGAATTGAAGCAATAACGTTGAAGCATGTTGAAGCAACCCTTGCCTTAGCAGAAACAATTGCTCAGTTGGTATTGAACAACAACAGCAACAACAATACTTTTACCCAATTAATGTAGTGTTTGTTTGACTGTATATGTCCGGTATTGGCAGGAAACCCTGCAATCCTGAAGCATCGTTTTGAGCTGCAAGTAAATGACCATCTATACATCCATTCACAGTGAGGCTGAAGGGTGAGTTTGATATAGTTTGCCCAACTACATATCAGATTTCTTGAAAGAACAATGGGAAATATGGACTCGTTACCTATGACAGTACATGTTTTACCTTCTTCCATCTGTCTTCCCAGCTTTTTTCGCAGAAGTTTTCGCTTTCAAGGCACTCAACATGTGCACCTTGTCCTCAGTGCTGTCCTCCACTTCCTCGCAGAAGTCGCCATAGAGCTCCTAGGGGCTGAGATTCTTGCAACCACACATAGGGATGGTCATGTATCTTGGATCTACCCCCCCTCCACCCAGGATGTTAGTCACCACCAGGGTGACATGATATTTTTAGTCGGGAATACCAAGCTAAACCTTCATTTGCCACTGGCATGCTGGGTGGGGGGTAGATCCAAGATGTATCAAGTTAGGTGAAATCACAAGTTAAGTGAAACCCCTACTGGGCTCAGTTTTTTTTTAAACGGGTTGCTACTTTGAGGCTTTCAGATTGGCTGAGACCTTGGTGGCAAAGGGTGGGCTGAAAGCACCCAAAAGGTCTTTGAAAATACCACCGATACGAAGATTCAGTCCAATGGTAAAGTGGTTTCCAAATATAGCTAGAGATGCAAGATACAATTTCAAGTGAGGTTTGTTCTACGAGTACTTGTTCCAAGGTTCTTACTAGTTGCTCCACGATTTAAATATGCCAATGAAGCAACACAAATCAAACATTGAACTCTGGGGGTCGATAGGTCTGGGGAATCTGGATCTTATCATAGCTGGCAATCACAATGTTGGGTGTTGACAAGAACACATCCCTTCACAGATCTGAAATCTACATGTAAGAAAATGAAGACTTAGAGTACAAACCATATGTTTTCGTCGCTAAGTTCCCTGCCAAAATTCAAGTATCCAATGGGGATTCCAACAATTTTTGGGGACCCAGCTGGGGTTCGGCACATCCCGTCCGTTCGGTTCAAACGCCAAAAACCCTAAGCCCAACTGTGTCCTGCGCGGTGGCCTGAGCTTTTTGCAGTAAGGAAGCGAATTTGATGAAATGATACAGAAATATAGGCTGGTTGGTGGTTGAACCAACCCATTTGAAAAATATGTGTAAGTCAAATTGGATCATTTCCCCAGGGATCGGGGTGAAAATAAAACATATTTGAGTTGCCACCACCTAGTAGGAGATGTTGTTTGAATGAGCATTCAGACGATTGGTATCGATTGGTTCTCTGGAAATCTTTGATGGCCCAACGCTGGCCCAACGCTTCCTTCAAGAAATGCAGGATTCAAAAGGAACACAGGCTCTTTTAACATGTGTTCACACTCATTTTGAAGGACTCCAAGCTTTAAGTGACCCCATTCCCCCGATACAAATAATCCCTAAATCAAAATCTCCGCCACAAAAGATTGCCAGTTTCATCTGGAAACCAGAATCTTGATTAACTGAGAGGGGGAATTGCGGTGTTTCAAAATCAGACCCAAACCAGAAACTTTTACCATCCCTGAAACTAACCGCTCGCCCCTGAAAATGTATGGTTGGAATACGATCGTTTCCCTTTCAAATGGCCCATTTTCCAGGCAGCTATGTCAGTTTCAGGGAGGGTAACCGAAGGTGGAAATACCAAAAACATCCTAATCAGCGCCATAGCTTCAGACACCAACAATTCAACCGCCAACCAAAACGGAATGCTTTCAATACATGTGATAATGAAATTTTCAGCAACACTTGAAATACATGAATTTCTATTGAAACGGAGTATTTTACATATAACCACATTCTATTATTATCCATATCAGCGCAACATCTCTTTAAAATCTCAACTTATATATAGTAGAATCATCCTCAAGCAAACAAAAATGCCATGAAAACTCCGAAAATTTCCACTTTTTTTCCACTCCCCACCTTGGTCATTGAGAAAACTCGAAAGGGTACATCTTCAGAAACCTTCTCTGCAACGAGGCGTTCGAACCTGGCGGCGTTGCCCTTGATGGGTTGATGGGTTGATGAGACATACTGTTGATGGACAAAATCCGGCTAACCACCTGGGATGCATGAAACCCTATAAATAATGGGATAATCATCATCCTTGGTGGTTAGCCGGATTTTGTCCATCAACAGTACCAGGTGGTAAGGCTAGCAGGATTTCTTCCATCCACTGTAAAGTTTGAAGGTGGTCCAAAATCTTAAACATCACTTACCATTGATTGGTACGGAGAGTATTAAAATATGCCATTGTGAAAGGTAATGACAAGCAGCATCTTTGAATTGTGCTTTCGTAAGAAGCGATTTATCGACCGAAACATTGAAGTTCTGTCATCTTGTTGTTTCGTCTAATTCATTTGACTACGGGGTAAGGTGGGAGAACTGGGTAAACCACCAACAGTGTTGTTTTTGCCATACCCAGAATGCTGAATACTTGTGTTTTTATTGGGAAGTGTTAACAAACAAATCATAGAATTCCCATCATTTATATAACCTTTTTGGGATCTCTCCATCTGAGAACTTAGTGAAAACGAAAAGCCGTCACAGCAAGCTTCAAACCATTTCTAATAATGCATCAATTTGTGCAGCTTTTCAGCGAACTTGGTAGATGGCACTCTTCTTTCCGCAAAAACTACTGATCCAATCCATGCTTAATGCCAAAAAAATCAGCAAACATTAAGGCTGCCAATTCGGGGGCCGCAGATTTGGTATCTCTTCCAGCCCGAGTTCGTCCATCCTCCCAAAAAACCCCCCAAAACGCCTCGTTCTTTGTGGTTTGGATGGAAAGGAAGGGACGGAATTCAAGGTGATCCGTCCACACAAGTCATCCAAAGGCTTCACTGCCTCCTGGGGAGAATTGTTATGTCATCAGGCCCCACATAGCGACATTTGGCCCCGGAAAAGTTGCGTGGCTTTTGAACAAGTTAAGGGAGCTAAGAGCTAGGGTTCATCCTATTCACTGGAGCGCACCAAATATTCAAATGCCACTTCACTGAATCATTTTCTACTCGAACTGATTTGCTTATAATGTAACCAGAAACAAGCCAGTATTTTATCAGTATTTAGTCATGCCAAGGCATGCGCATACCTGAGACTCATGCTGTTGGCCACATAAAATAGTATTTGAGGTGGGTTTGTGGGTCGATCTGCGTTTGATACCCCACCCAGTAGCCGAGGTTCCGTAGTAAGTGCCAAAGGAAGATCCAAAGCTTGTGAAGCTGCTCCCTGACATGGCAATCATGGCAGGGCTACATTCGTGAACCCCAAAAATGGCCATGTTGGATGAATTGGCAGATCAAAAATCCTGGTATATCCGTGGACAAGAAAAACCTTACACTGGAAATGAATGGAAATGAAATCAAAAAGCTTACAATGAATGATACAACCGAACACTTCACCCACCAACCACCTTAACCCCCCAAAAACAAACACTGAAAACCTCAAACTCTGCCTCTTTCCGAGAATCCAAATCCCCCAAAACACTAAACATATCATGAACTCAGCTCAACCGGTCACATCAAGTAACAACCATAGTGAGCCTTGATCACTGCCAGTGCTGCAGCAAAATATGGACTCCTCAATGTGTCCCCAGATGGCTCTGGACTGGGTGCCCGTAAGACAGGCCCAGGACTGCTTCCACGTACTGCAGCACCACCTCAAGTGGGTTGTTTATCGACTTTCATGAGGAGTCATCTCTACATGGTGGAATCATCCTGTCCAAAGCACTGTTTCTCTTGGATGATTTCGGGTTCAAAGTTCAAGGTGAAGAGATCTTTTCTCAGATGCTCCAACGTTCACATGTTTTTGTTGGTATTCAAAAAGGTGAAGATAATTTTGGATGGAAAGTCAAGCCATTGGCAAATGAGGTATTTTTCAGTTAGTAATGAACATGGACCAAAATCGATGGGAATCATATCCATGCATGTTTTTTCCTCTCAACTCAAACAGTTTTACCCCAATTTCTTCCACGCAAAGTCACCGTTTTCGGGTGGCATTGGTGCTCCATCCGCATCCGCACACATGGCGTGACCGTTTTCTGGTGGGCACAAAAAACAAGATTTGAGCTGAGCGATGCTGCGATTTCAAGTGTGTAGGAAGTTGTTTCACTGGTTTTTCTCTGCCCATTCAAAAGCAGTTACATGGGTCTTAGTGAATGAGATGATGAAACGATATCAGAAGCAAGAGGTATGGTTTAAGTGGGGGTGTATATGTTACATATTATACAAAGAATGCATGTCATGTACTGCAGTCTATGATATGTTCTTAAGATTCTGAAATCACATGGAAGTCCAAGACCTTCACTTAGTGTCAAACACCGAGAAGATCACCATGGTTTTCAGTATATAGATATAGTATATCCATGGAGTTATAAAACCGAGAGCATATAGTTTTCAGATTGTGTGGATAGTTTGAAAAATTACACTGCCAAAAACTCACATGGGCACTATAAATGTCCATAATTGAAAGGAAACTCCTTTTCCAAGTCCCGCTTTTTTTTGCTTTAAGTGAAAAGTGCTCATTTCATATGGGCCGAGTAACAGAACATAGTCTAAATATCAGTGACCTTTCGCATGGTGCACACACGCCCCCCAAAGCGCTTGCGCCCCGTGACTTTCAAGTCTATCTCTGAGGTGAAAATTTGCATAAAGGAGCCACGAAAAGACCTCTTACCTTGTTAAAATCCCTATAGAGGTGGGTAGTAAAATCCTCTATATAAAACAACCAACAAGGTTTCTTCACTGCTCAATGCAACCTTCACACTGTAAAACCACGGTGATTGGTACATTCAGCCTCTCTTGCTTCACAGGTTGAGTACTGTTGGGAAACTTGTTAGCTGACCCACCATTCATCATGGGAAAGTCATCACCCCAAAAAGTTCAAACAATTTAGTGAAGATGACAAACTCCCCCCGCATCTGATGAATCTACATCCTTTTTTTGGTATCTATATCCTCCTCCAAATTTTGCAGGACCATCTGTGCCTCAATTTTCTGGGTTCCCTTACTAGCTTCTTGAACCTGGCGCCAAATCATGCGCGAAGAGTCAGAAGAGACATCCACCTTGCTGGAAGTTCTTTTTAAATTGGTTGCTGCAACACCTGGGATATATGTGTGTGTGGGATATATGTATTATAAAGTATATGTATGTATAATCATAATCATAATATATATCTAAAATATGTAGATACTCACTCGATTTCTTCCAAGAGTATAGCGACCAACATCTACTAAACAATCCATGCATTCTTCTGGGTTTGGTCAAGGTGATACAGAGCGCCAATTAGGCAATCGTATATGATCTACCGTTTTTGCCAGAACTAGAAAATCCATTGATACAACATACAAGCATCTACTTGCAACATCAACTAATATATAACTAAGAACTAAGACCTACAGCATCATATATATATATATATTAGAAACATATGCCCTGTCATAGTACTAATGGAAACATCATCATCAGAATCCACGACAACATGTTCCGTGATGATATGCCTCTGGCAGCGTGACGACCTCATTTCTCTTCGCTAAGGTTCCCTTGCGAGCTGTGCTGGCGATGATGTTTCATGGATTTTTTGTGCAAAAAATGAGGAAATCAAACCATTTTCTGTTGACTGACATTTCGAAAAACATAAAATAATTGATAAACTCTCAAAACAGTTTGTTTATGTTTGTTTCAAAGAATTGTGCAGCAACAAACATGACCTACCATGACCATTTGGATACTAGATGACCTTTAAAATTCTTTTACAAAACATCAACTTCCAATCCTTTTTTCCATATGGTTGTTTCACCCTCACTACCTCGGTTGTAAACACGCCCCCAAGGCAACCGGGTGCCTGCAAGAGAACGCGAAATCGTGGCAAACCTTAGCGACGAGATGATGAATCGATGAATCTGAAAATGGATGGGGTTGGAAGACCAGACGAGACGAGACGTTTCCTTTTGGGCGGCCGAAAACTTTGAAGGCCTAATTTTTCTATACCCTCCCAGGAAACGAGAAAACATATCCCACCAGACGGGAAGTTCGGAAAATCATCATCTGCAAAAAATGCCAAACGGAATATATAGTGGTAGTTCCCTGTTTGGGGCGGTTTCAGGTGAGCTTTAGGGACTGGACACCGAAACGACCCCCACCTGGTGAAAAGCCAGCATGTTGCAGAGCACCTGCACCTTGGAGTTTTGAAAACTGAAAAAAACACGACATGGCATCATGGCAATGGAAAATCCACCATTTGAAATCACTTGCAGCTACAGCACTTGAAGAATCAACAATTTCCAACCAGCCTTCTTTGTTTACTAAATCTACCTGAAATGACACCTTTCAAAGGATCGGATCGAAGTTCAAGATGAATTTGGTTTTGACGCAGATTCAGCATCCCTTCCTATGACCTACAATCTACAATAAAGCTCTTTAGCTTATATATTCATGGTCCTTCACTCTTTTACACCAGACTGACATCGATGATGCTAGAAGGACTGCAAAAGTTGTGATTTTGACGACGTCTTTCTGAAAAAACCAATGTTCCTCAAATCTCAGCACTCAACATTTGCAAACAAAATATTCACCAACACAAGTTGGTCCTGATTTCTACCGTGGATTTCACCTCAAAATCTTTGTCACTGAAGTTCTTGGAGTCTTGGGATCCGTCTCCAGCTTTTTTTTTCCAAAAAAAGGGTAGCTGAGATCTGTACTGAACAAATGACATGGTCCACCTGCACGGAAGCCCCCCAAGGGCACTGGAAAGGTGTGCCGCACCCAGAAGTGCCGATCTTCCAAGAATCCTTTTATGTTGACAGCCCAGTATAATTGTTCTTAATGTAGCGCATTGTAATGCCAATCACAAAACATGAGCGATAGAGACCAACATGAGGTCAACTAACATGAAATGTAACTCGTTTAGATCCTATTGGAACGCCGACATTACCTATGGAGCAAAGGGTGTGTGAACAGTTGTATAAAGACTGCGGGGTCCCAATAAAACACTGAGATTAACTCCCTCATAAGAAGGCATAGGTCTGAACCCGGCGGATGACTCGCGGTTATCTTGTTTGCTTCGTGACATATCATACCGTTGATCGCTAAGTTAGTGGAGATATGCAAAAACTATAACAACTACTAGGAAATCTTCGTATGCTGCGGCATCATTTTTTCTTCCTCATTTTACACCAAGCGGCCAACATCCCTTGCATACAACCTTACAGTATCATTTTCCAAGGTGACTTTCCGGATCGAACCGGACAACAAACATCACCAGTTAGGCAAAAAGTTCTGAATTGCAGTGGTGAAACTGCAAAAAATCTTCCTGTCTCTTAAGTAACATATCACATATCCCGTTTAGTCTTTCATACCAGTACCTTTGGGTTGTTGAGAAGTTCAGAACAGTTGCTGGCTTTCCCCGGTCGAAAAACCATCTAAAAAGACATCAACCGTATGTTTTTTCGTTTTCGCTGCAAGCTGCAATTGGGACCTTTAGTAAATCACCACTAATTTCAACTTGATTCCAACAAACAAATTCTCCAAAGATCTCTAACCAAAAGTATGTACTATCTGATGGCATTCCAAAGGTTTTTTCGCTTAAAAGCGACCAACTAAAACGACCAAAAATCGTTCAAGTTGGCCACCTGAAGGCATGCTCAAGTCGCCAGAATGACATGGTTGTGCCACCTGATGCCCACAAAAATCTCCACAGATTTGGCTGGAAAAACAACCAAACGTGAAATCTCTGGGTGTCTTTTTGAAGGCTTTTTTTGTGAGCGGTTTGGGGAGATGGCTGGAGGTGTATTTGTATGTCATGTTTTGGTTGGAAAGGGAGAATGATTCTAAAAAGTATTCAAGAGTAGGCAACTACAGTAGAAAATCGCAAAACCACTGATCTGTTTCTGTCCATTCTTGAGGCTATCTAGATGGCTCAAGTGGTAATAGACCACCTACCACTGATGCATCTATGGCATCCAAAACAAACAAGGCTGTGTACAGCGATTGAAATAATTCGAAATATGTGGTCAGGTGCCATTGCAGGGAAAAAAACACCACCCCCCATGAAGGAATATGAGTCTCATGCAAATCAGTGACTTTTTCTCACCGGTGAAATTTTCTTTGGAATAGACCTTGTGCAAGAAAAACAAATAGTCTAGTTGGTAGTTTCAACCCATCTGAAAAATATTAGTCAAAATGGAAATCTTCCCCAAATAGAGGTGAAAATAAAAAATCTTTGAAACCACCAGGTAGAAATAGTTGATTTACATTTATACTGGATCTGATGCTTGCAACTCGGATGCACTTTTTTCACCAATCTCATAAATCACCAACATGCCAACTAGCACACTACAATCACCACCAGGCTCAAATAACAAGCATATCTCATCGTATAGGTGTGAAACACTTTCAGACCAACGGTTTTTAACTGAAGCTGTCCATCTGGGTACCCAACACTCTTCACTGCTTCTGNCTCAAGTCGCCAGAATGACATGGTTGTGCCACCTGATGCCCACAAAAATCTCCACAGATTTGGCTGGAAAAACAACCAAACGTGAAATCTCTGGGTGTCTTTTTGAAGGCTTTTTTTGTGAGCGGTTTGGGGAGATGGCTGGAGGTGTATTTGTATGTCATGTTTTGGTTGGAAAGGGAGAATGATTCTAAAAAGTATTCAAGAGTAGGCAACTACAGTAGAAAATCGCAAAACCACTGATCTGTTTCTGTCCATTCTTGAGGCTATCTAGATGGCTCAAGTGGTAATAGACCACCTACCACTGATGCATCTATGGCATCCAAAACAAACAAGGCTGTGTACAGCGATTGAAATAATTCGAAATATGTGGTCAGGTGCCATTGCAGGGAAAAAAACACCACCCCCCATGAAGGAATATGAGTCTCATGCAAATCAGTGACTTTTTCTCACCGGTGAAATTTTCTTTGGAATAGACCTTGTGCAAGAAAAACAAATAGTCTAGTTGGTAGTTTCAACCCATCTGAAAAATATTAGTCAAAATGGAAATCTTCCCCAAATAGAGGTGAAAATAAAAAATCTTTGAAACCACCAGGTAGAAATAGTTGATTTACATTTATACTGGATCTGATGCTTGCAACTCGGATGCACTTTTTTCACCAATCTCATAAATCACCAACATGCCAACTAGCACACTACAATCACCACCAGGCTCAAATAACAAGCATATCTCATCGTATAGGTGTGAAACACTTTCAGACCAACGGTTTTTAACTGAAGCTGTCCATCTGGGTACCCAACACTCTTCACTGCTTCTGGGTGATCTCCCAAATGCCAATGGATCTGTGCATCGGAAAAAAAAAGGATCATCCCACCCTATTGTTGCTGGAAATCCTGCCACAGTTGAGATGCTGATGTATTAATAATATCCCGGAAAAGGTTGATTTTTTCCCATTATTCAAAAAAAACCTTGGGCCTTGACAGGCTTGATAAGTTGGCTGGCGAAAGTTGGTTGGTTGGTTGGTTTGCTTGTTTTTTTCCAGCGTTTGTAACATTGATTGGTTGGTTGGTTGGTTGGTTGGTTGG